>RXPK01000238.1:627825-810380 GCA_004143645.1 Protaetia brevitarsis
TAGTTGTTGAAATTAATTTCATTTGTTGTACATATTGCGTTCACCAGTATGTTTATGTTGTTCATGTATGTTCTGGAATTTTTCTTAATGATTGTGCGTGCGATTGCACGCAGCTATTTATATTATACGACTGTTATCACCGAGAGCGCTCAGTTCCAGATGATGCGTGTGTAAGTACATGTAATTTTTAATTTTTGCTGCCATTTTGGCATTCATTTTGTTTTATAACAATGTTGTTTCGGTTAATTTGAAATTTTAGCATCCATCAAGAACTCATAAATATAATGGCATTATATATGTGCACAATTAAGTAGAATCTTTTATTATTTGTTCTGGAAGGTAATTTAAGTTAAAAAGTTAATTTTTCCGTTTTTTTAGTTTAATGTTTTGTTTTTTATATTAATACCAACGGTTTGGGTGTTAGAAGCATTATGCTCTGTATTAAATTCAATTTTGTAATTTACTTGATCTGTCCACGTTTAAATAATTTAGGTTGTTTTAAATTTTGAAACCACGTGATTGTTGTTGTAATAAGGATATCTTCCTGAACTGTTTTTCTTTTTGTTTGTTGAAGGCATTTGCTATCCTTTGTAATTGTAGAGCCAATGCAGTTTTGGATTGGCCAGACCTTAAGTCCAAGATTTTGTTTTCTCTAATTATAATTAATGTTTTTTTTTCTTTTTTTTTATAAAAAAATTATTGATTGTGAATTAATTCATTCAAAATTCTGTTCTTTATTTTGTTAAACTTTCAATTTTTGGGATCATTAAGAAGTCTGATTTCTTTCACCCACAGTTTACTTTCATGATAATCAAGTTTTAATTGCGAGGTAACCTGAGTTTAATTGTTCTTTGCGCCCTGTAATTTTTCCGCTGAGCTAGTCAATTTTCAAATTTTTATTTTTGTAAATTCTTTTGCTTTTCTTTGTACCTTCAGTACACAGCAGTACGGAAGTAATTCCGCAAAACCACGGCTCAACAGCCCGGAAAAACTTTTTACAGCAGATTCCGGCCGTGAAAGCCTACGCAACACTTTATTATATTTTTAAGTTCAGCAACCAACTGACTTTATTTTGATTACTTTTTTATTTTGGAACTACTGGAAAAACCGTATTTGCCAACTCATAAACAGACTAGCTTTGATAGAAATCTGAATCTGATCATCCCCAAAAACGACCAGTCACCACCTTGAAGCATATCAATGAATCGAGACATAGCACCAGGATCGCGTCCAGAAAGAAAAACAGCCAGTGAGCTATGGTGCGAATGAAAATCATTTATCTGTAATTATCTATCTCCATGTCAAAAGTTGGATAGGTAGTTGGTATAATTACTTGCGCAGTCACCTTAATGTTTCTATATAGAACAATCCAACTTTGTAATTGTAACACAAGAAGTTTATTGTTAGTTGGCAGCTGATAGTTAAACATATAAATTCGATAAAACAATCGCAATATAGGGTTCCCGTGAAAGCGTAGCTACCATATATTCAGAGTAAATTTTATTGTAGTTACGGGTCCGTGCTGATGAGAGCAAAAGTGTTACGCAAACGTCTCTTTCGATTTCTTCCAATTCTCCTACGCATCGGAATGCCCCACAATAAAAATAACATCTCTTTCCTGCGATGACTTGATGTCATGGAAATCTCTAACTCGGTCAAATCCGAAATAGAACATCCGACCGCAGTGTCATCATCATCGCCACCCCATTCATGGTGTATTAATTAAAGCGCCGAAAAAATTGAATTGCGCAACGACGTGAAGCAACGAAATTAGTATATAATACGCCGGTTCTGAACCGCCAATTTGTGAACGACCATATTTAGCTTTATTCTCCTCTTTTTGAGGTCAAAAACTACTTCTAGAGCTTAACAATTTAACAGTCTATAAACGGTACAAAAATTTGCGTTAAAACCTCAGTAATTCTCTTGAAAATGCATAAAAACGATTATATTTTAAAACATTTATACCAAATTTTATCCATAAATTTATAGTCACAATTTTGCTCGTGCACAAGCTAAAATTGCATAAAAAACTGAATTTATTTCATCGCCACCAAATTGTGGACGAATATAAACGCCCGTATTCTCTGTTAATGTAGCACAATTATCTTATAAAAAATTATTACCATATCACATCGTTCACATCTAAAAATTATATAAAAAATTTACCTTGTTTAATCGCCACCAAATTGCGAACGAGTATAAATAGTTATATTTACAGATTTTGTACAATATTGATCCTCCAAGTTGTAAGTCGAGATCATTGATCATATTTATCTAAAAATTTATTTTTACTTGTCCACATCACAAAAACTACATAAAAATTGGATTTCTGAATCACCATTAAAATGTGAACCAATATAAATATTTATATTTACTGAGTCTTCTCCTTTAATTTTTGTTGCTTTCATTATTTGAAATTAAAACAATTACTATAAATTACAAAATTATACATTACTTGTGCTGTCACCTAGTGGTTATTAGGAGCTATACAAATGTAACGTTTATGAATTTTGATTCATGGATTCTCTTTTATCAGCTGACTCTAACACAGTGTTGCCAATTCGTGGGAAATTTCCCGATTCGTGGGAAGTTTTAAAGTCGAAGGGAAAAAGGGAAATAGCATGGTATTCGTGGGAATTTTTTTTTTTAGCAATGTTGTGATATCCTAAATAAGCCGTATATACCAGGTACAAATATACAAGCTATGCTCTTCCGAAGTCCCAAATACGCTCAAGGTCGCGCAGATGCTCCCACCCGCGTCATCAGCGTGTGTTCACGTTATTCTATGATATTTTCCTTGAAAACTAAGATTCAATTGTGATTTAAAAAACACTTTGAATGTATACTCCATTTACATGTGGATTTATTATTTATATTTGTCCCATTGGTAATGCGTAATTTTATGAAGTTTTATTACTTTAATAGAATGGTGCGACTATAACAGCTCACTAGTTTATTTTATTGGTAGGACTGGATCTCAACCGCGTCATCACGAGATGCGCAAGATCCATGTATGTAAGATCTTGTATATTGGTAGATACCATGGTTTTACGCATTCGTGGGAATTTTGTTAAAAAAAAGGGAAATTTTGATAGTTCTCGTGGGAAATTCTATGCTTAAAGATTGGGAACACTGCTCTAACATGCTCTAACAGCTGTTCATTTACCAAGCATTTAGTATTAGATTGAAAAGAAAGTGAAAATGCTTCAAATAATATAATTATTAATTATGGCAGCAGGTATGTTTTTATGCTGTTATTAATTTGGATGTTACTATTATTATTGCATATGTTTTCCAGCTCAACATAATTTTTTTCTGGTACCATGTCCAAGAGATCATCCAGTGCAGAATAATGTGTTAAATATTTTTAAATCGCTTACTCCTCTAAACTGTGAATTTACTCCACAAACATTATGGGGAATTCAGTCACGCAAAAAAAAAGTCAACTTGCAAGTGGCGAGTTTTATATGTTTTGAAGAATCCTGAAACGAAATTGTATGAACAAAGGTCGACAGGCTCAACAACTGAAAGAAGTACTGTTGCAATCCCATCCGAACAATTATTATATTATCGATTCTGAATTTTATGATAATCAAGATTATAACTCACGTGGTTGGCTATTTACATGGAGAATACATTGCAACCATTCCCCAAATTTTCCTAAATTTGACAAAGTTCGCAAAGAGTAGCTTTCAATGGTTAATTATGTGTAACTCGTGTTTATGGTTGAAATGAATAAATTATGTTGAAGTTTTAAGTAACAAATTTAATACTATTCGACACACATAACAGTATGCCACAGTAACAAGTTTAATTCTAAATAAAGCTTAACGACGAAGATGGTATCTGTAGTCGAAGGTATATAATTACATCTCTATATCATTTTATCTATTCTTATTTTCTTTACCATGTTGTTCCTGTATGTTTTATCTGTTTCATGTATTCTATTGATCTTAAAATTATTGTAAAAGTGAAGACTGTGTAACTGCAAGCTAGCTTGCATATTTTATAACAAACTATGTATTCTAAATATTCTAATAAAAAGATGTATTTTAATATATAGATATTATACAGCTGGGTTATTATTGTATTACATAAGTATAGTTACCTACTATATACGTATATCGATACAAAATGTTATTGTTTTTTCAATAATCTTTTTCAGTCTGAAAAATATCACGTTTAAGATGTGGATGACATTTAAAGAGACGTAACACTTTTAAAATTTACATTAGTATTTATTTGAATTAATTTGAATCATCTATATGTATACTACAAGGTTTGAACTAAAAGTGTATAAAATGATCTTATTGATCATATACATACATATATGTATAATAGATGGTGTGGTATGTAAATATGGAATTTGCAAGAATATATTTGTTATTAGCGTTAGTAATAATTGTTTATCTTTTGAATATTAGTTTCTATTTTTTTAATATAAATGGCTATTACAATTAAAAAAGGTTCATCAGTAATTTTACAATACAAAGCAAAAATAGTTGAAGGAGGTGAAATAAATGGTGGTTTTACAAATTTTTTAATTCCTATATTAGCTGCAGCTGCTGGACCAGTCTATAAATAAAGTTGTTGACAAGGTAAGTGGTAAGTCATTAATATTAGAAATTCCTAATCAACCGCCAATTCCTTTAAAACAAGTATTATCTCAAAAAGATAAAGACACAATGAAAAAACATATTAGAGCACTAATGAATATGAATAATAAAGATGATTCAGATTGTGAAGATGATATTCCATTATTATGTTTTGATAAAAATAAAAGTTGAAAATGTTAATCCAACAGAAGAAATTAAAAAAACTATTAAATATACAAGATCCTAGATTATTTGAAACAAAATCATAAATATTTTGTCTCTGACGTTTTTCTTACATTCTTCATTTGCTTTCCATACACTGAATTATTCATCAACTTGTAAAAATCTTTTTCAAAATCATTATTTGTTTTTTGTCTTAATTTTGTATTTAATTCAATGTATGGTTTTAGCCATTTCTTTTGTCTAAATGATATTACATTTTTAACATTGTTTAAGATTATACCTTGATAAATACACTCTCTCAACATTCTGTAATCAATAATATAATCTGTTTTTGATTTCAGTGTATTTATTAATTTTGCTCCAGTGCTTCGCTGTGAGATCGAAGATTGACCATTATTGATATTTCTAATTGTTTTATCAATTAAGTTTTTTTGATAACTAGATAATTCCTCAATTGATAGAGAATAGTGTTCTGGTAATAATGGATAATCTTTAAATTTATTGTAATTCATTTGAAATTTCTAAATCAACTGCAAATGTGTATCCTCTATCTCCATCGTTAGATAAATTTAATATTTTCTCTTTTGTAAAATTTTGAGAATTTTCTTCTCTGAAATCACCTATTGGAAGAGGTTGACTTAAAGCGTGTCCATAGAGATTGTTACAATCTAAATACATTATATAACTAATGTGTTTCTTGCTATTGTATAGCCCTTTTTGTTCTGCTATTTCTTTTGTTAAAGAAACTATTTGGAATATGTTCATGAATATATTCAGATTTTTTACCAACTTCTTTTTTAATTTTTTTTAATAAACACTCAAAATCAAGTGTAATTGTATATGGATGATATAATTCAGCTCCACAAGTTTTATATAATCTAATGTTATTAATTCCAGGCATTTCAATATTAGTTTTCCCTTTTATACATACATCAATATGTTCTTCAAACTTTTGCTTATTTTCAAATTTATCATGACATTTTAAACATATATTCATGTGTTTGTATCTTTTATGAATTTGACCGTTTAATAACGCACTTAAATTTTTAATTCCAACACAATGTTCATCATATTCCAAAATGTTTACATGTTTTGTTTTTCCAATTTTTTCACTTAATATAAATAAATCGACTCTATCATCTCGTACTCTGTATATATTAATAGATGTATTTAAAAATTCTTCATATTTTGATATATTTTCTGATGTTAACTCTAATGGATATTTCATATTAAGACATTCATATTTTGATATATCATATCTTGAGAGTCTATCAGTATGATCTTTATGGTATGATTTAACAGGATTTAAAATATTTTCTAATGCATATTCAAAACATCTTAAGTTTTCTTGTTTATCACATTTGAATCGATTGGTTATTATATTTTTCACATTAATACAACATTTTTTAGTAGTTATATAACTTGGTAATTGTTTATAAGTACCACCACGCAGAGGAGTGTACATACTTGATTGTAAATCTACATTTAAAACACGATCAAATCTAATCTTTGTGTTTTTTTTTTGCATTAAATCCTTCACAATTTCTTATTATTGTATTTTTCATTTGTGTTAAAACTAATTTGACTACAGATTTGTCCATAATAGTATGTATCTTTGATGAATAATGTCTCTTCCATAAATCAATAACGTTACCTGATAAGTCATATTCTTCATATTGAATAACTGTAACTTATTGAATCCTTATGCTTTTATGTTTTTTAAATCCCCTATTAATTTTATCAATAACATAATCTGATATTTTGTATAGATAACTATATAAATCATGTTCTGCACTCCCACAATAAAATGTATAGTCAACAACCATTTCTCCCCAAGAACCTCTTGCTCTGACTACTTTTACATCTTCATTAGGTTCTATCAATTGGGGTAATTCATCTAGATCTTTTCTTTTATTATGTATTCCTTGTTTTCTTTTTCTTGGTTTCTGAATTACATCATCATCAAAATTAAATTCATTAATAAATGTTTGTCTGAATAAATGATCTTTAATAACTTCTTCTAACTGATGCTTTCGTAAACCTCTATATGGTAGTTTGTTTTGGATACAGTATTTTCGTAATTCATCAAACTTCATTTATTACAAAAAAAAATCATTCAAAATTTTTATAGTCTAGTCATTTTATTTTTGTTTATTAAATTTTCAAATTTATTGTAATTAGGAATATTACAATGATAAGCATTGCATTGAATAAAATTATAATTTTGATCAACAAAAACTTTTATTGGAAAGAATTTCTCTTTTTTCATAATTTGATATCTAATTATATAATTAAACAAAGTATTCATTTTATCTATAATTTTGAATAAATAATTTTGAAAGGTTTGTAATGAATAGAATTTTATTTATTGGTAGTTTAGGTAAAGATAACTAACAGCTTCTTGCGGGTTTCGCCGTGTGTCAAAACTTTCGCTCGACGTTTCGCTGTTCATACTGACAGCTTCTTCAGGATAATTGAACTAATTCTCCATGGTCCGGCATTCTTCGTATATACGCCCCTGGTGGATCCAACCGTGTAGTTTCCGCTCCATTGACCGTGACGGTTCGTAGTAGGCTCTTCCACGTGTTGCTAAGGTGGTACCCTTCTTCTCTCTTAACGGTTTTATTCTTCTCTATTTCTATGGCTTCCCTGATGAGTCTTTTCCCGTAGTTCTTGGTGGTAGTTATTACTTTTACATTCTTGAAATCCATTTTGTGTCCGGTGTCGTGCATGTGTTCTGCCACCGCTGATTGCCCGGTCCTTCTTAATCTTGCGTCCCTCTCGTGTTCTTTTATTCTAACGTCGATAGCTCTTCCTGTTTGTCCGACGTAGCACTGTCCGCATTGGCATGTTATGTTGTAGATACCTTCTGTGCGCCCCTTGGGTATCTTATCCTTTGCGGTCGGTAGATACTGCTGGATCGACGTTGCAGTCCCGAAGCGTACTTGTACGTTACGTTTCTTCAAAATTCGGCCTACTTTTTCGGTGACTCCTGCTATGTAAGGTAAACACGCCATCCCATTTCGTGGTTCTGTAGTTGTCTCCAGTGTCGTCTTCTTCTTAGTGGCTCTCCTTATGTCCATGTAAGTGTGACCATTCTTCTTTAGTGCTTTCTCCAAATGTATCTTTTCACTGGTAAGATGTTGTTTGTCACTGATGGTTTCGGCTCTGGATAGCAATATTTGTATTAATGTCTTCTTCTGCATCGGATGATTGGTGAGATCTTGCATGCAGATATCTATCGGTGTGCGTCTTCTTTCTAAATACTGCGTGCTGTAGCATTCCCTCTTTTGTTTTCTTAACCATAACATCCAGGAAATGGAGATTTCTATTTTGTTCTTTCTCCATGGTAAACTTGATGGCTGGGTGCTGTGAGTTTATGTTTTCCAAGAACTGTTGTAGTTTTTCTTCTCCGTGTTGCCATATTACAAAAGTATCGTCGACATATCGCAGCCAACACTTGGGTTTCATATCTCTGGAACTTAGGGCTTCTTCTTCAAATGCTTCCAGAAACAAGTTGGCTATTACTGGTGATAAAGGGCTTCCCATTGCTGTTCCGTTCTTCTGCTCGTAGTATTTTCCTTCATACAAAAAGTATGTCGTGGATAAGCACAGTTTCACTAATTCAATGATGTCTTCTTGTAGTCCCAGTTCTGGAAGTAAGGCCAGTGCGTCCTCCGTGGGTATGTTAGTGAATAGCGATATAATGTCGAAACTTACTAAAATGTCTGTAGGTTCAGTCTTTAGCGTAGACAGAATATCCACGAAATGTTTCGAATTCTTCACATACGTTGCAGTTTGTCCGGTATATGGCTTTAGTAAGTTAGCTAAATATTTCGACAAATCGTAGGTCGGTGATCCAATGTTGCTTACAATCGGTCTTAATGGCACTCCTTCTTTATGTATTTTTGGTATTCCATACAGCCTGGGTGGTCTAGGGTGGTCTTAGGTAAAGAGTTATATGAATTTATGTACTTCGTCGGATCATTATTAAGTGATTTAATTTCCTTCGTGTAACTTTTAACAGAATTCATTCCAATTTATTTATATTTAAAATAATTATGTAACTAATTTATTTTTTTAGTGTTGAATATTTTTATCAAAAAAATACATACTTTTTGACGTTAGGTGTTATATTACTAGAATGTTTTATGTTCACGATTACGTTACGTTCAATGTTTCATGTTTACGTTCGCTTTAGGATGCTTTCCTGATAGTAATATATAAAGTATATTACAAAAATATTAGTATAAAGTTGAAGTAATATCTGTAAAATATAGCTACCTATACTCGTTCACAATTTGGTGGCGATTAAATAATGTCAATTTTTTATCTAATTTTGAGGTGTGAACGATGTGATATGCTAATAATTTTTTATAAGATAATTGTGTTAAATTAACAGAGAATATGGGCGTTTATATTCGTTCACAATTTGGTGGCGATTAAATAAATACAGTTTTTATACGATTTTAGCTTGTGAACGAGCAAAATTGTGATTGTAAATTTATGGATAAAATTTGGTATAAATGTTTTAAAATATAATCGTTCATTTTCAAGAGAATTACTGAGGTTTTAACGCAAATTTTTGTACCGTTTATAGACTGTTAAATTGTTAAGCTCTAGAAGTAGTTTTTGACCTCAAAAAGAGGAGAATAAAGCTAAATATGGTCGTTCACAAATTGGCGGTCCAGAACCGGCGTATTATATACTACTAACGAATCCGCATCGAAAAGATTATCTTTTGTCAGTTGGCGCGCTGCGCCGCCCTTCTTCCTACTTGGAAAGAAAACATCTGTGTGCTCGTCGGAACGCGCGCTAACGAGAAAATAAATTGAATGGCGAGGAATAAGAAAAAAAAAATACGAGAAGTGGAACGCATCATCGTCCTCACAAAAGAAGTGAACGCTTATCGTCGAAACAAAAATGCACTTAGGTCGGTGGCGTTGGTGCAATTTAAATCAATCTTGGGTAGTGACTCTACCGTTTAAAGAGGCGGTCGACACAGGCTTCAACGATAAATGGAATAAGGTAAGAGGAGCGAAGGAATGATTGTATAGGGTTTTCACTAATTTATTTGCATACATATAACGTACTTTTCTATTGTTATGCAATTTTTCGAAATTTGGACAGAAATAGTTGAGAAAATGATCATCATACATATACTGACAAAGGAACCTTGCAGACTGTTACTCGCAGAGGAGATAATTTTATTTTTCTTTTAATTTACAAAGTCCAAATTATAGATGCTCTGAAATTTTGCAGCTTAATGATTGCGTTTGCTTTTAGCGTCGACTGCCGCAGGTCTATATCGTGTGATGTGGCGTTTTGATCCATAGAAAAAATGCTGCTGAAAATTTACTTAATACGAATGTACAAGGTGTCCCACCGAAAACTGGGTCATTGATACAGTTCTATTTTTGATTTTGGGAAAAAATCTTTTGTACAAAAGATTTACGGAATTCAATGCTGCATGATCTAAAAATATTTTTTACTATACAATAGCATGTTCCGTTATTTTAAATGGAACAGCCTATATATTATTCCATTTTTAAATTCTACGAAGAAAAATAACATCATTTTATATAAGCTACTGTGTCTATCTGTAATAACAACGATGTTGTATACACTTTTGTAAAAAAAGACCTTGCTAAAGGCTTTTGGTTATGGCGCGGTAGTTTGTATATGCATTTGTTTTAGATATTCACATTCTAAATATCTTACTCAGCTTGATACAACAGTGAAATTAAAGTCGATATAATTATATACAGATGTCCACTACAGTCCTGAACATTTGCGTAATTTTAGCCCAAGGTAACTTGATTTTTTTAAATAGCAACCTATATCTTTGCTTATGCTAAATTAACTCTTACGTAAAGCCCTTTCAATTCATAGTAAACATTTGTGACGACCCGTGCAGGATATTGTAGATAATTACTTTTAAATAACCAAATCCAATGAATTTTCCATTAATTTTCAAGTCAACTTAATATATAAACGTGATATAACTAAATGAATCCGCAAATTGGTAAGCATACATCAATATCAGATCAAAAAATACAAAACAAATATGTTTTCTTTTTAAAATTTTTTTTTGAAAAGAAATTTAATACCATTCGTCCATGATAAACGGAAACTATATTACTGATGTTTGGTTAGGCTATGGTAATTGTTTATTACCATAACCTACCAAACAACCATTATATTTAATAAATAATACTTAATAATGATTAAAAGTCAAAGCTATCAAAAGAATAATTTGCTTTATGTAATACGTTTTCCGTGATTACTTTTTTTTGCTACCGAAAGAAACTTGTGTTTAAGAAAGAGCCATCCACATAGGAAAATAGGAAGTATAGAATGAAGGAGGAATTTTTGTCCATGTCGCAAAATCGTTGAAAAACTGCCCAAAAATTTGCAAAATAGGGTAGAATCTTTGCAAATTCTTCTATCCTTCTGTGGGGCACCTGTACATTATTTGTTTTAAATAAAAAGCGGTAACAAGCTGGATTATATGCCAACATATCTAATTAAATTTTTCATTTTATTTTTTTATTCCATAAATCCACAGTCTCACCTTTAATTATTTTGCTTATTACATTTATTTATACATTTATAAGCTACAAATAACATTACTCAAGTGATTTTAATTTCAAATGCAAAACAAATGTTGTTCATTCCATTCTTATTTATTAAAATCTATAAAAGGCTACATGTTTCGGTCGAAACTGGTCTGGTATAACGACAAACGCAAAAACCGGAAAAAGCAAATTAAAATATTGTCATTAAATATAAAATTACTTATATTATCAATTTCAAACAGAGAAATGGCTTATATATTCATATCAGATAATGATGATCTTTAATGACAATATTTTAATTTGTTTCTTTGTTGTTTTAGTTTTTGATAAACAAGAATGGAATGAACAACATTTGTTTTGCATTTGACCCTGCGGTTAGTGAAAAGGTCTCTGGGGACTATTTAGATTTTCGTTCGTTCACAACTTTTTTTATATGTTTTAGAGGCGATTTCTAAGCAATACTAGCACTCGTTCGTATTTTGTTTACATTTGAAAACACTTATCGCGCGAATTGTCACTAATTCCAGGGGATCCGCAGGGACCATTTATTACCGCTAAAAGAAATCGTGTTGAATCGTGTTTGACTCTGTTTATCCAAGTTTCATTTGAATGTGTACTGCAACCATCTAGGCAACTATTTGTTGTATGGTCTGATTGAAGTGTAAGTCGATGTGCGGATCTGGTTTGTTCATGTACAATTTTTTTTTGATCTCATATCGGTAATTATTGCACTGTTGTTTTAGACAATAAATACACAATATTTTTTTATGAAGAATAATGACAGACCCAGTTTGGGATGTTGCTGATAAGGTGTTACGGAATAGTATAAGCATTGTTTAAATATATCTAGTTAGTCAACGTAATGCATTTTCCGAAAAATTAAGTATTGCTCAGGGAAGTGGTGCACTCTATCGGTGAATGTAAATTGATTTGAAAACGTGATAAATATAACAGGTATCTCGGTCAGAGTGAGAGACAGATTTCTGTGTTTTATCCATTTGCAGAAAGGACGGAATCCGTATCGGTGATTTACTGGCATTGGCGAATTGTGTGGTCTGGGGAAAAGGGAGGGTGGATGCATGTGACGCTGTGATGACGCACCTCGCGATAATTCTCGTGTTTGTTTACATTAGAAGATTAGAATTCTGAGGTATTCTGTTATAAATATAAAGAAATTGAAAGTATATTGCAAGGCACGTTCTTGTTGACAAAACATTAATTGAACAATTTTCTAAATTGAGGTTTTTTCTTTTAAGAATAAAATATTTAAACTTAAAACAAAAATCACTGAAAAGAGAAAAGTTAAATCTAAAAGGACGAAAATTTGCCGAAAAAAAAAACATAAATCTACTTCTCAATTTTTATTTTCTTAGTTTTTAAATTAATAAATTGTTTTGTTAACTTAATTTACTTATATTTATGATTATATAATAATCAGAAAATGTTTGTTTTATTAAGAAGAATAAGTATTTAGTTTGATAATATATAATCTGTAGTTCGATGGCCTTCTTATATTTAAAATTTTAATAAAACGCGGGTTTTTCGTTCGAACGTATATACGAAAACCTTTTTCTCCTCCTCTCTCCTATTGCTATCTTCGCTTTTCCCGTGTATAGCGGTACTGTCGCTAACTTCAACTGATGTAAAGGCGGGAAATTTATATAGTTTTTCTTATATTTACAAAACATTTTTTACTTGATTTACTTATGTTTACTATTACATAATAATAGATATTCGTTTTTTTATATAATGATAAAAATATGTAGTTTGGGGGTACAAATCGCCATTTATTTTTACATATATGCACCACTTTACTTATTAAAACCACCATACATGATGACACATTCGCGCTATTTCTCTTGAGCGGCTGAAAAGTTACGAGGTAACCTTTGGGGACAATATCCGTATATACAAGGTTACATCGTAACTTTTCAGCCCAATCAAGAGAAAGAGCGCGAACGCATCATCATGTATGCTGTTTTTAATAGCTTTGTTTGTTTGTGTGCTTGGAGCAGTATCTACTGACGTCATCAGAGTAACTTGAGAGCGTCTCAGAGTTGGATTTAAAGATGGTACAAACAAACGCGCTCGATTGCAATATAACCTTAATTTTATTATTTACTATTGTCAAATTGTCACAGCTATAGGGAAATAGCTATATATATAATAGCTAATAGGAAAAGTAAAAGTAATTTTTCAAACTAGTGAATCTAGATTACAATAAAAGTGCATCATATACTAGTATTTGTGTACCTACCAAGTAAAGTTTTTAAAATATAATGATCGTTTTTTACATCAATCACATTGGTATTCGTATATTATCGATATCGTGCATATTTGATGCAGGTATAAATCGGATTACATTTACAACCCTGATAGCCAAATTTAATTTTTCCGCCACTATTTTTAGTGACTTCAACGCAAACGCATTAAAATAACTATTAATGTAGTACAAAATTGGTAGGTAATTTTATGTTTAAACGTTGAAGTTACTAAGAATAATTGCGGGAAATTTACATTTGGCTATGTGGGAAACGACAGTTTACACCACGGTATTAGCGCGATTAGGTTATGCTGCACAAATTGCTCATAATTGCTCGGACGTCGGATCGCGAGCAGAAAGAGGAACCTCTTTGTGATCTGGATTTGCTTGCTCTAAACAAACAAACACGCACAAATCATGCTCTAAAATACAAACAAACGCGTAAAATTCCATGGATCTGCTTAGATCAGACAAACAAACAAACCTAATAAGTAACGTGGTGCATATATGTAAATATAAATGGCGATTTGTACTCCCAAACTATATGTTTATTTTTATAATGAAAAACGAATTTCTACTATTATGCAATAGTAAACATAAGTAAATCAAATAAAAAATATTATATAAATATAACACAAAACTTAGAACTACACACATATATAGAGCATAACATTAAATTAGAAACTAAAAAAAAGTAAAGTAAAATGGTAAAAAAATAACGATTATATATTATCAAACTAAATATTTATTCTTCCTAATAAAACAAACATTTCAATGTAAACACGAGAATTATCGCGTGGCGCGTCATCACAGCGTTATCGCCTATCCACCCTCTCCTTTCCCCGGGCCTCACCTACAATCTGCCTATAACTTACGAGGTAACTATTGCAATTAAATAATATTTTACTGACACGTAAGAGAGCCATCTTGTATGTAGTAGTCTAACTATAAAGTTTATATTTAAATCGAGACGGACATCAACGGCGTGCTGCCATCTACCGCTTTTGTCCAAAATGTTCAAAAATCCGTTAACTATTTTGTCCATAAGGTTGACTAACTAGTATGTATATAAACAATGGTATAAGCTATCAGCGAATGACCCAGGAGGAAAGACGTGCAGCTAATAAAAGATTAGCTAAACATATGGATGAGTCAACCGACGATGATGATCCGTTTGATGGCGAAGACGATAGCCGATGGCCGAAGTTGATATTGATGCGTCCAATGCTGAAAGTGAAGCGGACGTGGAAATTGACGAGTTCATTGAAAATAATGACGACGATGAAATAGAACAGCTTTGCGAAGAAATCGCTGATGTTACTGCTCATTCTCTATTTTATTTCTAAGAATGGCACAAAATCGTTCCCCACCGAATGCCCGCATTCGTGCTCACACCATCGTGAACTACAGCAGAAAGAAACCACGGCAATTGCAAGATATCTATAACCCATTTACAATTCCACTCACTGATCACTGAAGATATTGACCACATCATAATACCCGAAACAACTCGAAAAGCCGTTGAGGTAACAGCTACATGGAATGCTGCAAATCGTACAAATCAGAAGGATTGAAGACCATTGACTCTGAAAGAGTTCGATGCATTTTTGGCTATCGTTTTGTATGCTGGACTATGTAAATCGAATACTGAGCCTGCTAGGGAACTGAGACCCAACACATGCTGCGATATACAAAGCAGCATTGTCGTATGATCCACACTCCAATACACGGTCAGAGAGATTATTACTCACCAGCAAGACTACTGCTATTGATGGTATGTGGCTAACGTTGCAGACTAATTTGGTAGCAGCTTACAAACCACACGATTTACTGACTGTGGACGAGTAATTACTACTCAGTACATTCCCTCTAAACCAGCTAGGTACGCAACAAAAGTATGATGATTGTCTGCCTCGAAGTCCTTCTACCCCCTCAAATAATTTATGTTGGAAGGTTTGTAGGTCAGGAACGCGAGATCAATCAAGGCCAGAACATTGTGCATCAATAGATTCAAAAATACTTTTATACCGGCGCACAATTTATTCCGACAATTTTTCTCATCGCTGAATGTGACACTAGCATTAATGAGATATAAAACTGCATTTGTTGGAACGGTGCTTTAAACAGAACGTTTGTTCTGCCCGAGTTTTTGAAAAATGCAGCACGACCCGTTTACAGCTCACTGTTTGGATTCTATGAAGGCAATGTTTCATTGTGCTCGTATCTGCCAAAGAAAAATAAATAGGTTCTACTGAAAAGCGAAAACCAATGGTCATTCTGAACTATACTGCCAATAAATCTGGGGTAGATACAATGGATCAAATCGTTGGTTCGTTGATCAAATAATATCTTGCGTATATCTCTTATCTCTCGCAGGTGGTAGCGATACCAACGTCAGAAATTGCTCCATCATTTACACCTCGTTCAAATCGGCCGTCACGCCATTTATGTCGTTTCTTTTGCACTTATAATTGCATTTTATTCTTTTCTCTATATATAGGCACCTTATACAACCATAAGCCAACATACGAAACCATCAAGCTACGCCTCGATGTTGAAAATATCATACAATTGTTTGAAGGTCCGCAAGGACCGTGTCACCTTTTTAAGGACACTGTAATAGTCGCTAATTGGAGGTTTAGATATATTTATCCATTCAAGTAGAAGACATCTAATATGATTTTAATTTGTAATATTTTACAAAGTCAATTATTGCAAGATAAAAAAATTATTCAGTATTATATTTTGATGGGGGCGAGAAGAACAAGCAAATACATTAATCCTACTAATAAAATTTCTAAATAATACCTATCTTCATTTACTTGACTTTCAACTTATTTTTTTTAGGGAGATTGGATCTCCGATAACATACTGCTTGTAAAACGCATGCCTGCAGAATAAATAGGAAGCAGACGTACTTGTCAAAAAGAGTGTTGCCAAGCAATTTCAGATATCAGAACCTGCCCTTGGAATAGCACCTATGGTAGCTAACGAGCATCTAAATTCTGGACTAATCAGAAAATGCTCCAGTATTGGAACAACTGTTCTGGTTTGGTGCATGCGAAAGAGTGTATTGCACCTAGTCATTGCAGAACCAAGGAACTGCTAGAACATGACCGCAAAAGTGTCAAGGTGATGGTCTCTATCTTTACAGGTCACTCTATACTCAGAAAACATCTACACAGAATTGGGCTATCTGATGAAACTGAATGCCGACTGTGTTTTCTGCCACTGCCTTGCTGCTGCACGAATCAGGTATGTAACCTTCGGAAAGGCTGACCCTTCCCTAGAAGACCTGAAAACATTCTCACTGAATGCCGACTGAGTGTAGAAGTCGTGGACATATGTAACCTTCAGAAAGGTTGACCCTTCTCTAGAAGTCCTGAACACCACCTCATTCAGTAAGACACTGAGCTGCCGTAAGGACTTGAATTTGTTGGATGAACTCTAAGATAACATACGCTCTACAATATAGACCTTAGTGGTCGCAGTGGACGGGGTTACGCAGATTAAACGAACCATGCGGATGCTATTACTTACTAACTAGCTAACTATATGCACAAGTCGGTCTTAGGGCAGACGAACAATTCGATTTCAGTTATTGCCCGATTTTGGGTAAATACCTGACATCTGAAAAAGACGGGTTTCGACAGCGCTAATTATCCCTCTATGAGATAAGGGGATACACACAACACTAACGGTTAGTTACTGTGCATTGATAAACCTGGTCTAAGCAATCTAAATATGTTGCTACCAATATTGAATTCAATATATCTGTGGTATCATGCAATTATAGGTCAAGTTTAAGGTCAAAAATGATTGCATTTATTGGAGCGTAGCACAAAACAAATAATCAATATCATAAAACTAAGTTAAAATATACATATGTGTGTATATCTAGAACACTCACTTGGTAAATATAATTATTTTTTGACGTAATTACATCTAGTCAAATCTTATTTTTAGAATTCTAGAAAATCCTCACTACGCCTTCCATCTAGTCTGCGAGTGCATAAGCTGTAACTCTGCATACGTTAGTATGCCTCTTAATGTGTGGTTTCTGTTGAATTGAATTATTCAGTGCGGTTATTAATATTAATTAAACGAAACATCCAGTGAATAAGGCGATAAGTACGGATCGTACATTAGCAGAGATTTAGAGAGTTATAGAGAGTGGTCCATATCGCGCTGTTTATTTGACCCCAATCACACAGTACATGATAAATATTTTTATTCGAGGATGGTCTGAACAGCCTCCATAGTGATTAATAATTTTGTTAACATACCCATTCATGTGTCGTAATGACCGGCTTTGATTCAAACATAGTATAAATATTTTTATTCAACCGTATAGGTTTTAAGTGCATATATGTATATGGATTTAGATATTTACACAAATAGATGACGCTTGTGAGGTCTGCTATCGAACATTTCGTATCATTACTTCTTTTATGACCGATTAAAAATTAGGCTGTGTATATTTTCTTACAAATGGAACATGATTTTCTGGATTTACGATTCCTCTTAAACAAGTAATTAAAGTAGGATATAATATAAAAGTTGCATCTATAATTTGACTGCTATTTTGAAAGAGAAAGAAAACAGATGTATGAAAGGACGTAAGAATAAAAACAGTATTATGCAAAGTGTTAACTAAGATTTAACAAGGATGGAAGGAAAAGCTAAAATAAGAAACAAAAATCAGATGCAGTAATCGATGGTTGCAAAAAACAAAATGTTGACATTTTAGTTTATTTCCTAAAAAATACTTTTTTTTTTCTTTTTCTTAAAATAGCGACTGTACTACTTGTTTTTGAATTGGCAACATACAATAGATATTTTAACGTATTAATGTTTTTCCTTTCCGATTACAGGATACAATGTCTTTAGATTATCGTGGCTTTAGCGGGAAATGTAAATAACATTCTGAATGAAAGTTAAAAGTGTTTTATTTATTTTTACTTTAAAAAAGCCGTATGAATACTTGGTTGTTTTAATAGCTTGACGAGTAATGAAAGTTACAACACAAAATGATATTAAAATACACGGGCCGCACTCGCCTCGCGCTATGCAGAACGTTTAGCCATAGTATATCTTCAAGACATTCACGCCAATTCGTGCGCCTAGTATCTAGCATCAGTGTTAGTCGAATCCTGATGCGAGATAGTACAATTCTCCGTTAACGTTATACACATAGTAAATATACACGTAAAGAAGAACATGTGTTAATCTATCAAAAAACGCGGCATTTAACTACGAAATTTGGGTTAAATACAGTCAAACAAAAATCATTGTTAAAGTAACAAAATGCGAATGTTAAAATAATTGTGTAGATTTGATAATATTTTTAGCATTGTTTTAACAATCAAGATAATTTTATTTTAAACATTCAATATTGTTAGGGCAATAAGTGTTCGGGTAAAATAAACAACTATTTCATGTTAAATTAACCAAAAGAATTCATTAAAATAAAAAGCAGAAGTTGCTAGATTAAATACACATTTTAAGTTAAATTGAATAAATGTTATCTGTTATGTCAAAATAACAATTTTTATTGTGTTAAACAAGAAAATTATGTTGGGCCAAAACAGAATTGCTTTTTAGTTAATAATATTTTATTCGTACAGCAACCTATCGGGCATTTTTTGATTCGCTTTACAAGGGGAAATGTTCAAGTATCTTGGTATTGTACATTTATCATCTCTCTCTAGACGCAACTCCTGTTGAATGTTTGATTGGCAAATGCAGTAGATTAAAATTTTATTAACTCTGACTGTTGTGCTTTATGACCCTTATGTGTCATTTACTGGTGTGAAATAGAAGGAACGTCGTCTTCACTGCGATTTCTGAAATACATAACTACCTATATTTAACGTATTTGCCACTATGTGGAAGACAACTGTTATACACGTTAACCCATTGGCTTTGTTAAATTAATAAAACGATATGGTTGCCTTCATTATACGGTATTCTTGTGAGATTAACGGAAATTTTGGTTAACGCAACAAACATTACGGAACATCTAATATAGTTATATTAATAGAACGAATTTTGTTAAAGTAATTAAAAATGTTGTTAATGCAATAATATTTTCCTAACAAAAGGGTGTTGGTTGACGGAATGCATTTTCTTCTCTTGGTGCGAATTTCAGATAAACGCCTAAGGTTAAAAATATAGGAAATCTTAATTTAATGTATTGTATGTGTTTGATTAACCATAATTTTTTGTTAAAACAACTACCAAGAAGCTTAGTTTTGATCATGACAGTTTAGTAATTTTAAGAGAATTATTTGAGTTAATATAAACAGAAAGTTCGTTTCATTCATCAAACAACTAAAACGCTTCTTTAGTTCAACAAAATTATGTTAACTAAAAGAAATTCTTACTGTAACAGTTAATTTATGTAAAGTCAAACAAAAATATTGTCACATCAACGCATTTGAGTTTAACAAAGTGATTTTGATTAATTCAACAGTTTTTTTCCCTACGTGTAATACAATGTCGGGCGTAGAAAATCGCAGAAAAGACCATTTTTTCATAATATAGAAGAGTACATCGGTGAATTCCAAGATTTACATTATGGTGGTGCACAAAATGATTTGTGCAGTGTGCGATAAACAGCTATTGTGCTGGCACAAATTGGCCGTAGTGCATCTGATCCGTTATCTACCTGTAAAAATTATTTTAATTATGCGTGTGTTATATCCATAGATGTTGACACGGACATTTTCAAAATATAAGCATGTTTATGTTGTATTATTGCGACGAAAGCGGTTTAGTGAGAAAAATCATGAAACACTTAATATTACAAAATGTTGAGCAATCTTATATCATTTCTGCTGCTTAAATAAGGTAAGGGCCTTGTATATAGGTGGGCCACCATATTCGCGTCGGTTTATATACGAAAAGTGGTAACATATTAAGAAAAATATACTTAATTTTTTCTATCTTTAAAGCGGGTCGGCAACCTTTTTCGGACGGCGGGCCATTTTCAAAATAATTTTTTTTATGCGGGCCGCACATTCAAATGTAATTTAAATAGTGCTTTTATATCATATACGAGTATAAATATTATTAAAAATAAATATAGAAAAAAAATATTTTTTTTGACATGCTATAGTAACAATAATGTCAGAGAACAAAAATTTTACAATTCAAATTATATTGGTGCTTTGGCGGGCCGCAGGTTGCCGACCCCTGCTTTAAAGGGAAGTCACTTTCTTATTTTAAATGGACCATCCCGTATATATTGCCTTATTTGGATTCTAATTTTAGCGGTTTTTAAGATTGTATTAATGCTTCCTATACCTATTTGTTATAGTTTCTTAGTAATTTATAATTTTCTTTTTCAAATATTAATTCCTAGCCATTAGTTTTCCTTGCGAAGTAGACTTGGACAAAACTACTGTTATTATTCAACATAGATAGACGATAACAATCTGCCTAACTTTTCAAATGGCTTTTCCTACATACTAAATAAAAGTCATAACTAACTAAACTTCAGAAATGTACTTTATTAAAAAACTGATAATATTTAAAAAATGTTCAAAATGATGGCCATCGTTTTCAATGCAGAGACGTACTCTTTCTTGAAATGAATCCTTAACATTACTCAAAGCATTTGGTGTTATAGATCGAAACGCCGTTCTTGTTCGCTCTTTCATAAAAAAAGAAATTGGGCTCGCTTATTTGAAAGTGCGCATGAGCACCGTCTAATTACAACCAAAGTCTTTGTCGAATATTAATAGGTATATTTTTCAAAAGTATTGCTAACTTATATTTTATAAATTCACCATTAAAGTGATCATCAAAAAAGTGTAGTCCTATCAAGTGCTTTCCAACTATTCCGCCCCACACATTAATAATGAAAATTATGCCTATTAACTAATCCGTTTTTATGAAAAGTGGACTCATCCGGAAATAATACATAATCGAGAAAATTTTCGTCATCTCCTAACTTTTCTAGAACCCATAACCAAAATTCAAGCTGCTGATCGTAATCTGCTTCCAAAGTTCTTGATGCAGTTGTATGTGTGGTAAGGGTAAAATTTGTTCATGTTTATAATTCTCCTGATGCTCGCTCTGCTTATCCCTCTAGTTTCATTTATTTTTCGCTGACTTGTATGCGGATTTTCAGCAGGAAATTCGATAACTAAAATATTATTTCCTTCATTTCCGATAATCGCGCAATTTTGCACATAAATCCTTGATGCTACAATTTTCTTCACACTCTCCAATTATTATCATTGGTATTTTGATTGATAATCATATCAATCCTTTCTGCTTGAGGATAGTTTCTCATTGTAAATAATTACAGTGCTTTTTAAATAACCACGAACAACAATGATGCGTAACTGACAAGTTCTGTTATTGTCTAGGGACTTTTGTGTATAATGAATAATAGCGATACTTTTGTCTAAGCCTACTCTTGAAAAGGAATTGATAGGAATTAATATTTGAAATAGAAAATTCTAAATTACTAAGAAACTATAACAGATAGATATAGGAAGCATTACTACAATCTTAAAGACCGTTACAATTAGAATCTAAATAAGGTAACAAATACAAGGTGTTCCATTTAAAATAAAAAAGTTACTTGCCTTTAAAGATATCGAAAGTTAAAAGTATGTTTTTGTTCACCTGTATAATTTTTTGCATTATTTTTATTTTTTTATCAAGTGCAATGCTTTAGTTAAAAAATAATTATAGATTGAAATATCTAGCTTAAATATGCATAACAGGCGTGCCTCTTAAATTTTGGTCTACATTTTGAAGAATAGTTAATTATTTATTGAAGTTAGATATAAGAAATCTAACATCAACTTGCCTTTATTTAGTCTGTGCTATCAAAATATGTCATAATATACAGAGTGTTCCATTTAATTTTTCACAACTTTGATGTGTAATTTTTTTTTGAGTCACCCTGTACACTTCAAAATAATTTTGAAATGTGGTTCTTCTAAACATGTATAATCCTAAACAAAAAAAATTGAAAATATGTTACCACTTTTTTTACACAAACCGACGCGAATGTAGTGGCCCACCCTGTATAATATTTATAGTTATATAAATAAATAATTTTGCACTTTTCTGACATTGCATTGTATACTTGTGTTAAACGATAATGTCACGTATGTGAAACTTAGTACTGATCTGGCGCGCAGACAAAAGTCGACCACTTTAATTATCTGTTGAAATTTTTACCTAAATCATTCTAATAATAAAATATTTTCATATATAAGTCTAATAAACTCCTATATATTCTTAAAATAATATTGGATTTGGAATAGTGAATTTTTAAATAAAACTAACATTTTTTTATTGTTGTTTGTTTGGTCTTTAAATTTTTGTGTAACTTTAAAATGTCAATATTTGAATGTGCGTTAATGATCTGTATTGTGGTTTTTGTTGTTGTTAAGATAAGAAATTATGTTTTATGCGTGAGTTATTGAGGTGGAAAATATATAATTTTCAAATTTTACAAGGTTAAATGGAAAAGTTTGTTTTATTTGGAATTATAATCTGGAAAAATACATGTTTGATAAATTTGCGGTATCTTATTTATGGTTAAATTATTATGTTTCTTAATTTAGATTTCTAATAAAATTTTGAGTCTATAAATCGTAATAAAAGAAAAATTCTTATTGTTGATATGTTTTATTTTATATATTTGCCTTATTTCTTAAAGTATCATATTGTTTATTACATTTTATCATGCACTATCATGTTCTGGCAAGATTGTAGCTGCTTCTAATGCTATATGTTGAAGAACACGATATGTGTAAATAATATTTACAGCTTTAGTGGGGTGATAATAATAATAATAATAATAATAATAATCTTTATTGCCCAACAGAATTAACCACTAATAGGACAATATAAAACAGAGAGTGCGTAAAACTAATTATTAAAGGTTAACAAACTAAGCAAAATACATACGATTTGTAGTGTGAAATAATAACAAAATAACAAAAACTAGGGAAAAGGTACATATAGAAATTTAATAGGACTAAGAGGGATGGTGGAAGGGATCGGTATACATATTATTTGCATTCCTGGCCATGTGAGTCAAAGGAGCCTTCATTAGAACATTTGTTCTGGCTGTGGGTGTGAAGAAAGTGTCCGTTGAACGAGTATCACGCGTAGGAACTATGAATTTGACTTCAGCTAAAAGATTGGGTGCATCTATATTATTATTTATTAGTTTCAGCATGAATCTAGCGCTGGCTGACTCGCGTCGAGCAGATAGACTGTGAAAACCATGCTCCTCAAGCAATTCTTGATATTCTGTACCACGAACAGGATATACACCCGTTTTTTTAAATGATAAATATTTTAGAAAACGTCTTTGTACTTTTTCTACTTGCAAAATTTGATAGGTGTAGTACGGGTACCATATAATCGAGGAATATTCGAGCTTTGTTCGAACTAATGAATAAAAAAGCTTCTTCAGTGTTTCCAAGTTGTTAAAGTTTTTGCAAGTTCTAATAACAAAACTCAGTGAACGTGACGCAGATGTACAGACGTGTAAAATATGATCAGCAAACTGAAGTCGTTGGTCGAATATAACCCCTAGATCTTCTACCTGCGTAAGTCTTGGTATCTTATTTATGGTTAAAATTATTATGTTTCTTAATTTAGATTTCTAATAAAATTTTGAGTCTATAAATCGTAATAAAAGAAAAATTCTTATTGTTGATATGTTTTATTTTATATATTTGCCTTATTTCTTAAAGTATCATATTGTTTATTACATTTTATCATGCACTATCATGTTCTGGCAAGATTGTAGCTGCTTCTAATGCTATATGTTGAAGAACACGATATGTGTAAATAATATTTACAGCTTTAGTGGGGTGATAATAATAATAATAATAATAATAATAATCTTTATTGCCCAACAGAATTAACCACTAATAGGACAATATAAAACAGAGAGTGCGTAAAACTAATTATTAAAGGTTAACAAACTAAGCAAAATACATACGATTTGTAGTGTGAAATAATAACAAAATAACAAAAACTAGGGAAAAGGTACATATAGAAATTTAATAGGACTAAGAGGGATGGTGGAAGGGATCGGTATACATATTATTTGCATTCCTGGCCATGTGAGTCAAAGGAGCCTTCATTAGAACATTTGTTCTGGCTGTGGGTGTGAAGAAAGTGTCCGTTGAACGAGTATCACGCGTAGGAACTATGAATTTGACTTCAGCTAAAAGATTGGGTGCATCTATATTATTATTTATTAGTTTCAGCATGAATCTAGCGCTGGCTGACTCGCGTCGAGCAGATAGACTGTGAAAACCATGCTCCTCAAGCAATTCTTGATATTCTGTACCACGAACAGGATATACACCCGTTTTTTTAAATGATAAATATTTTAGAAAACGTCTTTGTACTTTTTCTACTTGCAAAATTTGATAGGTGTAGTACGGGTACCATATAATCGAGGAATATTCGAGCTTTGTTCGAACTAATGAATAAAAAAGCTTCTTCAGTGTTTCCAAGTTGTTAAAGTTTTTGCAAGTTCTAATAACAAAACTCAGTGAACGTGACGCAGATGTACAGACGTGTAAAATATGATCAGCAAACTGAAGTCGTTGGTCGAATATAACCCCTAGATCTTCTACCTGCGTAAGTCTTGGTATAGGGAACTGCTCAATAGAGTAATCAAAAATCAGAGGTTTCTTGGTCGTCGTATAAGTTACTACCGCACACTTATGAGTGCTGATCTTGATCTTGCTTTTCTGACACCAGTTATTAATAGCACATAGATCTCGCTGTAGATCTTCACAGTCAGAGATTGAAGAGACTTTCCCAAAGATTTTCAAGTCATCCGCATAAGCAAGAACGCGGCCTTCAAGTGCTAACAGCAGGTCGTTAATATAAATATTAAACAGTAGTGGGCCAAGGTTTGACCCTTGCGGGACGCCCGAAGTTGCAGTATAGATATCGGACTGGTAACCGTTGTAGCAGACGTAGCATGACCTGTTCAAGGTAAGATGCTATTAAATCAGTTGTATTCGACATAAATCCCATTGAGCTGAACTTGGATATTAGAATCGAGTGATCTAGGGTGTCGAATGCTTTGGTGAAGTCGGTATAAATAACGTCTACTTGACCTCGAGCATCTGAACTGGTGCTAATGAGTTGTATAATTTCTGCTAAATTTGTCACAGTCGATCTACCAGTCATAAAACCATGCTGTTGTGTTGATATCAGATGCTGAACACGATTGTAGATCTTATTGTAGAGCAAATGTTCGAATACCTTAGAGCAACTGCACAAAATTGCAATCGGTCGATAGTTGGAGATATCACATTTAGCACCTTTTTTAAATATTGGTATTATCTTACTGATCTTCCAGCAATCAGGGAACTTCGACGTGCGAATTGCTAAATTAAATATAGTATGTAGTGGATGGCAAAGTATTGTGGCACAATCCTTGATTAAAAAATTTGGAAGTTCATCATTACCAGATGTAAAATCAGCTTTAAGGCGTTTAATAGATGTCAGCACATCGGAAGCCGAGAACAAGTCTATACTCAGTGCATCAGCGGCTAAAGATGTGGATGTAGTAGATGGTATACATGGTTGATAAACATCAGCGAAAGATTCAGCAAAGGCCTCAACTATAGCTTTAGCATCCGTTAACTCAGCGTCTCCAAAGCGCAGGCAACCAGGGATTCTAGAATTTCCAGATTTTTGGCCAACATATTTCCAGAACACCTTGGGGTCGTCAGCAATCTTATTTTGTATGCTAACTGTGTACGCTTCGTGAGCCCTGCGTAGTTCAGATTTAACCAGCCTCCGAATTCTAACAAACTCATCTCTGTAGAATGATCGTCCAGTAGATTTCCACCTGCTGTGGTAATGTTCTTTCAGCTTAATTAACTTAATAGCATAAGTGGAATACCAGACAGGGAATGATCGGTTAGATGCTGAGTACGTTGGCACGTGCTTATCCACAATGGAAAATACTGTTTGGTAGAAATTAGCAACAGCAGTATCTACACAAGTAAAGACTTCCAAAAAGCTCCAGTCAACATGGCTTAGCTCAGCGTACAGTTCTTGAATATTCGCCTTACGAAAATTATACCTGGGGGAGGGGTTGGAAGGAAAATTGACTATCGACTCGAATGAAGAGTTTGCGGAAAAACTTAAGGCGGGATGATAAGAATCTTCATTTACTAAAGGAAATGTTATGGTCTACCAACAAAGGATAGTTACAATTAAAGAATACTAAATCTAAGAGTTTACCATTATTGTTCGTCACATGATTGGCTTGTTTCAAGTTTAATACATTTATAAAGTTAAGTAAGGTTTTAAATCTAAAATCTCCAACATTATCCGTTGTGTTAAATTTAGGACAATTAAAGTCTCCGCAAATTATGATTTTTCTGTCAATAAGAATTAAGCTTAAGTTTTCGAAAAATAATTCATAATCATCATTGCTGATATTGGGTGGAATATATAAAACAATAACGTATAGAGTTTCAGACATGACAAAGCATTTAGCAATAATTATATCTACCAATGGTACTAATCTAGATAAATAAGTAGTGTCACACGGGATAATAGGAATATTGTTGCCGGCAGCAATAAGTACTCCTCCACCAGTCGCTCTCCCAACACCAGCGTGGTCCCTGTCCTTTCTCATTACCGTAAAAGAAGAATCGAATAATTCACTATCATTTATGTCACGTGAAAGCCAAGTTTCTGTGAGTAAAATAAAATCCAACTGTGTTGATTGTACAGAGGTGTAAAAGTCAGTGATTTTGGAACGGAGACCACGGATGTTTTGATAGTAAAAATCCAATGGACGAGGCGATCTGTTGGGCAAATTCAGTTTTCCTGGTTCAATTCACGTGTGACAATTTTGGGAGAGCCGTGAACATATCGGATGCGAATGTTGGATTCACCAGCCGCAATTCGGTCATTTAGTTGCTTCTTGAGGGACTTGAAAGCAGAAGTTTGAAGAGGAGTTTTATCTCCCGAAAGGGAAATGGTTTTAAATTTTCAATATCTTTCAATTTGGCGCTCGCACGCAGTATCCTCTTTAACAAATCAGAAGAAGGTAAAGTAATCTTAATAGGACGTTTACGTAAACGTTGCGTTGGATCATATTTGCCGAGCCTTGTGGGAAGTACTTCCTCCACATCAATACTAAGATGATTGAAGATTTCCTTCACAGATGCTATGTCGCTGGCAATCTGAACAGCCTTAGAACCATTTTCGATTTCAGGAAGATTGAATATCACTAAGTTGTTCTTTCGTCTTTCGCGTTCGAAAACTTCCTGGGCCACAGCATCAATAAACAACGGATCGGTACAATCAACTGCTGATGTAGTGCCTTCATAAGGGCGAGTTTTTATACTTTCAACATCCTTTTTCAGAGAAGCAACCATGGACGATAACTCATTCAGCTTAGTCAACTGTGACTTAAAATCGCAGCAAGTCGGGCAATAATATAGCAATTTTCGACTTTTGCTTTTAATACATTGGATTTCGTTTCTTGATAGTCCACTGCAAGTGGTATGAATAGCGCCCTTGCATAAATCACAAGAAATTTCGTTGTCAGGAACAATACTCTCACTGCAGATGCCACAAATTACTGTTGTGTTACTCATAATTAGAAGAGATGGAACAAAGGAAGTGGGAAAAGACACAGGATACAATCTTCACAGCTAGGGGGCCTATCCTGCTGGCTAACAAGACGCACAAGAAGGCCACGGAAAAGTTGAAACAATGAAGGAGCAGAGAACTTTTAGATTAGTCCCCGTACGGGAATATTCAGCACGCAAGAAACAAATAGGTACGCAAGAAAGGACTGAAGGAAAAAGTCTGGGTACAATACGAACGTGTAACTACAAATGTTTTACACGGCAAATTAAGCAAATTTCGAAATATACCAATTATAGATAGAAGTACATGCATATAGACTAGATCTAAATTTACCTTTCAGGACCTCATTTTTTCTTCCGATAATATTCTGAGCCGGAATAAATTGTTTCCTGAATCTCTCTTCTGCAGAAACTTCATCGGCATTACTGAAATGGGTAAAAAGTAACGATGTGCAAGATAGGGAGAACGAATATTTTTTTACAACGACTAAATACATTTGTGTTTATTCCCCTCGTGATTAAGCCGAAGAAATACGAATATTGTCAATCGCTGTAAAAGAATTATTTATTTTGCCCATCGCTTGTAAAAATCCATCCGTCGAGTGGGTAGCTAAGCTACTGTCTTCTTAGCAAATAGAATATTTGCACATTTAAACTGGTGAGTATAGCTTCAAAAGAAATGCCTCAATATATATGATTTTTTTTATCTCTGTCAGTGCGTTTGCTGTGCTAGAAAATACCCAATATTAAATTTCACAAATTGCAGAATACTTGTTTAGCTAATTCTTAACTAAATACTTTAGGCATTACACCCAATCTTTCTTCATTCTTCCCACATTATTTTTTGTTGTGTATTGCAAAACTATCGACTACTGGATATAGGTTTACTAGGTCCTTTTTTCTTAACTTCGCCTGTTATATTACCTACCAACAGCAGCGGCTGTTTTTTTAATGAAAATCTTCTGTTGCATGCTAAAGTTCTGGCAAAGCATTCAGCGAGTATTGGACGTTGAACACTTGTATATTCAAATTGTTAGAAATTTAATTAAGACTTTTTATTTCCGTTCTCACTGTGGGTATACAATACTTATATGTACAATGGTCCGTTTTAAATGTCAATAAATTCTGCTATAAATATTACTACTTAATGTATATATACATAGAATTTGCTTTGTGACAACGGGATGACGTTGAAATTTAAATAACGCCAACGTAGCCAGTATAAACATACATTAATTAGCACATATTTGTAAGCAAATGTTACGCATTTGGCTTAATCGTTCGCCCATTACCTGTGTCAGTTGTAAAACGTGAGATAGTACAATATATGGGCATGATTAAAATATGTGATTCGTAATCGAATCGGACAGACATTAGTCATTACGCGAGAATATTGTCACATGGCGTAGTAGAACGCAAGCACATGCACGTCAATATATTTCAATGTATTTCTGTCGAACGAGTATTTATATCCTACTCAGATAAACCCTTCTTTATTTAATTCTTTGAGTGACAGGTTTATGTTTGAAAGTATTTCTTTTTGTTTAAATAACGAAAATACCGTTGTCATAAATGATTTAAATACTTTGTTTATCTTCTCTTTATCTTTTAAATGAGTTGCCGAAAGTTATTGTAACAAAAATAAACCGTTTACGCCTAGAGTTTTTATCAGTACGTAGTAGTGACACAACAGTGGATTGTCAACAAGGATATATTTGCTAAAAATAGCAAGTAGTAGGCAGTTACATCGTCTTAGGACAGTGCTTTCTGTCTACAATGGGATGTGTGTGAAAACAATTCATTAATCTATTAAAATCAAATTCATTAATCTCCCGAAATCATTATTTTTTTATTTAAAACCTGTTTTATGGCTTTCTGATTGTGATTTGTCCTTAAATTAATGTTTTTTTTTTAATATTTTTTATTCAAAAAAAACTGAAAAACCATATTAGCATCACTGGGAGTTGGTGGATGCAAAATGCTCCATTTTAGTGTTGTAAATATTCGGATGATTTCAATAATCGGAATATCGGAATCGGAAGGCTATGATATTCGAAATAATATTGCGATTCCATACATACTTGTAATTAATATGATTTCAAATAAAACCGAATTGGAATAATATTGGAGATGTGATATTAAAAAAAAGGTTGTCTAATATACAGGTGTATCAAATAAAAAAGTAAATTTTGCTTGGGTGTTAACTACACGACATATAAAGCACAAACCCAGCGAAACCGGATTTCATCATTAAAGAATAAAAAAAAAGTAAAATTTAGAGCCAAAAATTCTTTAGTCCGGGCCTGACGCAAGGAAACGTCATGTTAAGCACCCGCTAAATGTGGTATTATGTATAAATACATTGCACTCATTTAGTATTATTCTTAATGGTATGCCGTAAGTTCATTTAACGTCATTCTGAATAAATAAAGGCCCTTGTAAAAATAGCAAAACTGAGGCATTTTAAATTTCTTCTTTTTATAAAATAAACATTTTTTTTTGTTAAGAGCATTCTACGTAAGTCTACAAAGTATTATTTTTAATATCCTAATAAGACCTTCGAGTTTCACCGGATATGCGACTTTGTAGTTACAAAAAACGTAAATATTTTTCTTTTGCTTTGTCGAATCGAGAGTTAGTTGTTAATAAACGGTAAAACATGAATCTGAGTTATTTCTTTTGGATTTATTTAATCATATAACGCAAAATGAATTGAATCGAATTACACAGAAATAAATGTAGATACAGAAAATTTGCAAACACGCCTTTTTACTATGATGTCGCGCGAAAATGAATCTATACATTCCCGCGCTTTTGCCGATTCATCTAGCTTCGATTTTGTTTATATGAAATCATGATGGTCCTGAAAAGGAAAAAGGTTTTTTCGAGACGGGAAGAATTTAAATAAAATGTTCGAAGTGGCTTGCACTCCAAGCGGCGATCCACACAAAACAAACAGCGGTAATGGCTGAATGATAGTGGTATGTGGGGGTATACTCGGGACAGCATTTAGGTGCGGCTCTAGCCCACGGCATTTATAAAATATTTTTTTTCTCGTTAACGCTTACAGATAGACCCCCTGTGCATTAAGACTTTTTGATTGTATATGATTACAGTTGCTACATATTATTATATTTACCTCTATATCTGATACACCCTGTATATAGACATCCTGGGAGGAGTAATTTCACAAAAAAAAAATCAGAATTGTCCAATTCCGAATCGGAATTATCCGAATATTTCAATAATCGGAATCAATGAATATTTTAATTCGGAAAGTCACAACACTGCTCTGTTTACATAGCTTTCATTTCAGGTTTTATATGCATTTTGTTGTGTGTGACAGCCACAAAACAGTCATGACAAAGACCTGCATTACATTTTTGACACATGGTCCTTCCAACTGATTTACATTCTATACCCGACATCTTTTCCGATCACATTTTATTACAAAATGATTGAATCGGTCGTATATGTTATCAGAAAGCAGTTTTACAAAAATTTGCCAGTTTTCTTTTGCGGTGTGGCATATCGAGTGATATTGGTTTGGACAATCTCCCCGTCTGACATTTAAGCTGGAAACTCCAGGATGATTCTTTCAGTATAAAAATCACGTATTAATACGCCGCAACATCTAGCAACTACGTGCATAACGGCCAGTATGATTTTTTTGTTTGTATACCAATTCGATAGGCATAAATGTCTTGGTCCATTAGGTCAGTTTCGCCCATATTTTCATTGTAAGAGGCACCTTGGACGAAGCACCATAATAAAAGAAATATTATATTATTATATCCAATAGAAGAAATATTATGGTGCCTCGTCCAAGGTGCCTCTGATAATGAAAATATGGGCGAAACTGACATAAAGACATTTCTACCTATCGAATTGGTGTACGAGCGAATCTTTTTGGGAGTGCCTTATTTTATTTCCTAGAGGTTCAGTTCCATAACTTGTCGATGCAATTGTACCAACTGGATTATCCACAAACGAAGAAGTAAAATTCCATCATTCTTTTTCTATAATTCTCTCAAAATTACCGCGATTTTTCTTTTTGAAACATATTTTTTGTCACTAACAGGGCATGAAGATGGAATTCGATTATCTCTAATCGTACCGATTGCTTCGTGGCCTAAGGCAGCTTTCTCACCAGTGCCACTGATTGCATGCAACTGATTGTATACGACTAATGAAACTGGTTTCATGAAACTAACTCAGATTGTCTATATGTATAACACATAGATATTGTTTCCAATATCAAAATCATTGTAGACGCTACTTTTCCAAAGACTGAACCTGCTTGATCATTTCCCCGTGAATTTTTTCCTTGATATAAATGAAAGTTGATAAGATAACTGTCACTCGGATTAAGGCACCTTATTTTATATCCAAACCGAATTGGTTTGTCAGGAATATATAGTTAATCATAGCTTCATCAAAAGATAGATTCTGTAATGTTTCGAAATTTTCTAAAAACCTGGTTTCTCCCTAGTTGGAGTCTATCCATTTCTGGATGTATTTTCTACACTTTATCGTTTTTATGGAAAATATTGTTGTCGGAAAAAATGGGCAAATCGTTGGATCTGAAGAAATGTGTTTTTCCTCATGGCTTTCACCATCATCAGGTTTCGCAAGTGATTGTATCCTGTCAGGAAGTAGAAAGTATCCCTGAATGCTCCAGAATTCGAAAAGTTCTTGCAAAGGAGGGACCTACTAAAATAGGGGCTCTGCATAAGCCTAACGGTGAGATAGCCGACACAGAGGAGCAGGTTCTACAGCACCTCCTTGAGGTGCACTTTCCGGGCTCTGAGATCATTCAAACCCAGTTTGGGGGGGGATGTAAGGGACTGATACCTACGCAGACACCTGCCTCGAGAGCAAGGAAAGAGGATTGGAACCTAGCGCGTAAAATAATTCAGGTTTCTAGGATACGATGGGCAATTGAATCCTTCAAACCTTTTAAATCGGCTGGTTTGGACGGCATCTTCCCGGCGCTGCTTCAACAGGGCCTCGAGGTGCTATCTCCAGCATTATGTACCCTCCTAAGGGCAACCTTGGCGATGGGCTACACACCAAATAGCTGGAGAGAGGCCCGGGTGGTATTCATTCCTAAGCAGGGCAAATCGTCCTATATGGAAGCGAAGTCGTACCGGCCATCAGCCTTACCTCATTCTTTCTCAAAACTCTTGAGAAGATAATTGACAAGCACCTGAGGGACTCGGCCCTGGCAAGGGTGCCCCTTCACGAGTACCAATTTGCTTATCAAACTGGTAAATCCTGCGAGCAGGCCATCCATGACCTGGCTCGTCGAGTGGAAACTGCCTATGGCAACAAAGAAATCGCACTAGCGACCTTCCTCGACATTGAGGGCGCCTTTGATAAGGCGTCGTTTATGTCGATGGAAAGGGCGCTGCGTAAACGTGGAGTCGAGCCAACGATTACGAGGTGGATCGGCAACATGATAAGAAACAGAAAGGTTCACGTGTCGCAGAACCTATGCACGATCAGGGCGGCGGTGGCAGCTGGCTGCCCGCAGGGCGGCGTACTGTCACCGCAGCTATGGAGTCTTGTGGTGGACAGCCTGCTCTCTGAACTTCGGGGGGCGGGCTTCCATGCGCAGGGCCACGCCGATGACATCACCATTCTTGTCTGCGGGAAATTTGGGGGCGTAGTATCCGAGAGGATGCAGGTCGCGCTCAGGCTTGTAGAGAGGTGGTGTACAAGAGAGGCTCTCAATGTCAACTCCAATAAAACGACTATGGTTCCGTTCACTTGGAGGAGGAAACTCTCCAATCTCCAGTGTCCCACTATATTCGGCTCCAAAAACTCGTATCAACCGAGGTTAAATACCTGGGTGTTATCTTGGACGCTAAACTGCTGTACAAATCACACCTAGAATATGTGACGAACAAAGCCATAAGGAACTTCTGGCCTGCAGAGGTATGTTCGGTAAAGCGTGGGGCTAAAGCTTCAATGGTACACTGGTTGTACACGAAGGTCATAGTACCCTCTATAACTTACGCCTCGCTGGTCTGGTGGCATAAAGCAAATCTGGGCTATGCTATAAGTGCGCTTGGCAAAGTCCAGAGAATTGCCTGTTTGGGATCACGGGGCCATGTCCTCAGCGCCGACTGCTGCTATGGGACCATTCTTGGGCTTCCCCCGCTGCAGTTGGTGCTGTGGTCTGAGGCAGTCCTAGGGCCTACAGAGCAAAATGTAGTGGATGCAAGGGCTTCTCCGGCAAAGTCGGAGATCATACCAGCATCTTCAACTACATCGAACAAACAGTACCACTGTCCGTAAAGGCAGATAAGATCTCGCCCGTTTTCAGCTTCTCTGGGGGATACAGGGTAGATATCTCCAGCAGAGAAACTGCAATTGCATACATCCGCAAACCAAATCGAGGTATATCCCGTTGGTTCGTCGATGCCTCGAAAACGTATAATGGCACGGGTATTGGAATCTGGAGGGACGGTGAGCGGGACGGGGAAGCTCTCAGCCTAGGTACCTCCCCCACCGTCTTCCAAGCCGAAATCATTGCCATTCAGACTGTGCTGAGGGCATCTTAAACTGCCCACGCAAAAATGGAAAGATTGAAATCATCTCCGACAGCCAAGCTGCCCTCAAAGCTTTGCGGCTGTCAGATTTGACTCTGATGTGTACTGGGGTGCCACAGAATACTGAAACAGCTGGCGGACATCTTAACGTTACATTGAGATGGGTGCCAGGTCACTCTGGGATCAGAGGCAATGAAATCGCTGACACGTTAGGTGGGGGGCGCCAGCGGGGTGCCGTTCGTGGGTCCAGAACCGACGTGTGGCAGCTCGTATGGGGCGATCAAAACGTTTGTCAGGTCCCAACTTGCTGCTAGGCACTGTTCCCTCTGGAATAGACTTGCCGGCGCTAGACACTGCAAATCCCTAGGACTCCAACCTTATCAGGAAAGACTCCGTAAAGCAGTCTTTATGAGCAGGGACAGATTGAGATTACTCACAGGAATCTTAACTGGGCACTGCGCACTAAATAAACACAGGCACCGCATGGGGCTAGTGGACTCTCCCCTGTGCAGGAGGTGTGGGGGGGCGGAGGAAACTCTTGCTCACCTTCTTCTCAACTGCTCGGCAGTGGATGGGGAGAGGCAGAGGCACTTTGGGGTCGATCGGTTGGACGAACCCAGAGTTGACAAATTAACTCTCAGCCAGATTGCGAACTTCTTTGATAGGGTGCAACCTGAGCGAGAGGGCTAAATATGGACATGGGGGGCACAATAGGTCTCTCTGGCCGAGTTGCCTTCCTCGGGTTTTACACCCGCCCATGGAAAAAAAAAAAAATCCTGTGAGAAGTAAAATTTCAACAAAACAACTTAATTCGTTGATCGAGATAAGATCGGGTTCATTTTTGAATTGTGCATATTTCTGGGTTTCTATTATTATGTGCTCAATCACAGAATAGTCAAAAAATAACTCAAAAATATCAACACATGAGATATCTTTATAAACCGAGTAATTATCTTTAGGAGTTGATTTTTGTTGTTGTTAGAAATCCCCTTCAATCCATACCGAAGCTCGTCATTCACTGCTTCTCTTATAGATCCATTCCTGATTTTTAGGAAAAAAAAACAAAAAAAAAACAGAAGGTGCCCCTAACAGACGAGTTATTTGTCAGTGATGCATTTATTAGTTTCGATGTCGAAAGAATAGGGTTTTCAGTTACAGGTAATGGATCGTTTACTAGCCCTTCTTTGGTATTCAACTTTATTTCAACGGAAGCTTTAAGTTGTCGTCCACTCAAAAGATAGATTATTGTCTCCATTTACTTCCGGTGACGTTATGTATGTCCTTTCCCTATCTTTTTATAATTACCCATCGTCATAGAGCATATCCAATGCTTAAGATAACGAAAAACCAGGTCTAAAAGATATACATTTTGAGACGTCTCTGAGATCTCTACCACTGATACCATATGGTAGAGTCCCAGTACTTTAGGGCCTGATAACTATAAATATAAATAAACTATTTAATTTATAGCATGCAGTGATACATAAAAGAAAATCAAACTGAATGCAAACAGAAAACTTTATTTACACCGAACGAATGTCCATGTTGGAAAGCAAAAAGAAAATTTAGTTCAAAACAACGTACCGCTACACAAGGTTAACAGAAAACGAATGACGTGCTGCTTAATCCAGTTGCTTACTATAGTTTAGGAAAAGGATTGGTAGGGCGTAAAAAAGTTTTCGCATTTAAATGTTCCCGGAAAAAATATAAATACAAAGCAACATTAATTTATCGGTAGCATATGATATCACTGGGCGCTAATGGTTAACACAAACGTTTGAATACTGTGAAGTACAGGAAAGAAGGGTCCTATAAAAACCTGAAAGAAAACCAATGGTTATGTGGTCTCTAGAATAACCTTGAATTCATCTGGTGGTTCATGGTTATGTGGTCTCTAGAATAAACTTGAATTCACCTACTACCATTGATAACATACTTACCAATACTGCCAGCTTCGAGAGTTGTGTTGTCGTGACTGCTCTCTCCGATCATACGGCTCAAATGATTTCCATTCCAACTGATGTATCGCAGCAGACCTCCTATGTCCGCGCTGAATCGTACAGTTTTACAGGCGCTAATCTTCTCCACCTAAAAAAACATTTAGAATTAATTAATGGTATCAAACCGCAGATGAGGTGGATTGTAATAAAAGCTATAATGCTTTCTCTGAAATTCTGAGGAATGCGATAGAAATTACATGTCCGAAACGAATTGTCAAGTTTTGAAACGAATCACACTAGAAGAAACTGGTTAACTAATGAATTGAAACAAAAATGTAAAGTTAAAAGGCAGCTATACGAGAATATGCCGAATCATGTTATTAGTAAGGAGGAATACAAAGGCTTTTGCAAAAATTTGAAACTTGAAATAAAAAATCTTAAAATAATCACAAATTCAGAAATCATAAGACATTCTAAAGACAAAACAAAAGCAACATGGTCTTTAGTTAAACAAATAGCTTCACCTACATCCAGCTCCACTACAAATCATTGTAATATACATGATATAGAAATTGAAACACTCACGTCATTATTTGAAGAAAAGCTATCATGTATTAATGCGCACCTAAATGACCTATGCAAGCCGGCGTCAAGCAATGTATCTACAGAAGCAAATAGCACTTGTAAAAATCCCCTTACAATGTTCCTGACTCCAACCACACCGGAGGAAATACGAGCTACAATTCAAAATCTGAAACCTTCGAACTCCGTGGGACATGATAACATACCTGTAAAGTTGATCAAAGCATGTGCCTCACATCTTGCACCACCTTTAAGTTTTCTTATTAACTCATGTATGAGGTATGGACAATTCCCTGACGAATTAAAAAAGTCAACTGTTTTTACAAAAAAGTGTAAGCTGTACAACTGTATTTACAAAAAAGGAGATAAGGCAGACATTAGCAATACAGACCAATATCGATTCTATCCATCATACCAAAGATTTTTGAGAGGATACTGTACGACAGAATACATAATTTCTTAAACAGGCCAAACATCTTCAGTGCCATGCAAAACGGGTTCATGAAAGGAAGAAACACCAACAGGGCAATTTACCAAGTACTTAATGAAATTGCAACGGGATTAACAATGGAGAACATACTGCTGCTTTACTCATGCACTTGAGTAAAGCATTTGACAGCATTAACTATGAAAAACTATATAAAAAATAAGAAAACGCTGGAATAAGAGGCAACGCTTTTACGTTGATCGAATTTTATTTGACTAACCGTCGGCAGAGAATGGAAGGATATGATTATGTCAGCCACAGAAAAACATATTCCGATTGGCAGGTTATACAAAGAGGTGTGCCTAAAGCATAGGGCAGTGGAAGGATCAGTGACGTATCCCATGCATAGATTTTTATATACGTATTGCTGTGGCAACCCACATTACCGCTGAGTGTATTTTGTGTTGCATATTTGATTTGCATAAAACTGCTGAATCATTGTATCGAGAAATTTTCGTAATAATGTTTATTTTTGTATAAATTTCAGTTAAAGAGTTAATTGTATGATTTATTTAAGTGTTAGGTTTTTTAAAAATTAATTTCATTCTTTTAGTTGTCTAGCGTTCGCTAGTTTGATTCAACACATATTCTGTTAGATTTTGTCGGTGAATGTACGACTGCGTTGTACGCAGCGGTAGAGATTTTCTCAAGCAGTCCCTTGGTAGGCGTTGGCGTGAGTACTTGTATTTTCAAATCTTGGATGCCATTTTGTTAATTCATTTGATTTAGAGATTTGTTTATTTGTCGTTTATTCTGTCCATCAAGGAATTCGCTTTTTAATAATTGTTATTATATTGATGTGTGCACACTATAGATATAAGATCATTTATTATTTTCGTGCAGGAAGATTTTTTTTTCTGCGAATTTGTAATTAACTTTTTTTTTCTTTTTTTTATAATAAATTTTTGATTGTTACTTAGCATTTTTGGGTTAAAAAATTCTGTTCTTTTATTTTAAATTAAACCTTTTCAATTTTTGGGATAATTATGAAAGTCAGATTCTTCAGTCAGTTCTTTCACCCACAATTTACTTGTCGTGGTTAGATTCAAGTTTAATTCCCGAGGGTAACTCTGAGATTAATTGTTCTTTAGCGCCCTTTATAGTTTTTATCCGTTGAGCTAGCTTTCAGTACACAGCAGTATGTATACGCAATATATCTAGTTTTGCAATGCTATGCATGTACACTCAGTACGCTCAGAAAAATGCTTTTCCAACAAATATGAATTGTTTGAAAAAATATGATTGGATTAACTATATTTTTGTTTAATTATTCAAAAAAAAAAAGATATTCAAATCAAACAAAATTTTATTTTTGGAAATTGTGGTTGAATTAACAATAAAATTTTATTAGAATTATTGTTTCTGATATTTGAAACGCTATTTATTTAATTAATAAAAGAGGTTTGGTTAATCATAACTACTTTTTGTTATTTCGACAATATCTTTATTTTCGATTTTTTTTAATTAAATTAATCACAAAAATTGTATGTTATCTACATAGTTTTCATTTGAAGTTAATTTTGGTTTACGTGCTGGCGCCGGCGCGTCTTTACTGTTCACACTTCACACACGTGTATTACACACTAACAATAAGACAACATTAACATAATGTTGTGCCAATTATAGCTATATATAATTAATAGCTTAAATTGAACAAAAAATATTTTTAAATTAAACAAAATGTAGGATTGAAAATAAACAATTGTTGAGTTAAATAAAAAAATGCAACAAAATATTTTTTGTTGATTCAACAAAAGAGCATGTTTGACTATATACAACAAAAAAATATAGTAGATCCAAACAAGTTTTGGTTAAATTAACACAAGTATTTTTCTGAGTGTAGTCGACTATTATGCCACTTTCTAGAACTATAAATATATCTATATAAATGTTTACGCTTCCTTGTTTTTATTATTTAGAAAAATTATTTATGTTTATCCTATCCTATCGAATATATTTATAGCTCTTGACCAAGTTCTAAGACAATTTTGCAAATAGAATATTGATGTAAAACTGTAGTGAAAGTATTATGATATTGTCACTTTATTTCACCCCAGTTAAAAGTTGTAATAAAAAAGGTTATTTTCAATATAATTCTGTATTGATGTGGAGATGTGGAAGATAGCTGCACTAACAAAGGAAAATGTAGAGATTATGATTATGGTTAGGAATTATAAAACTTAATAAATTATAATAAACGAGACGCTACTGTTTTATATACTATCGTACTATTATTACGTATTACTTTAAGTTTTTAGTATTTAGACTGTTTCTGCAATATTCTAAACAGTTTTGTTGAATAAGTTGCATTTACGCGTCTCCAGTGCTTTTAACTCCTGCCTGGCAGTCACTGAAAATTTCAATTGATTTATGTTTGATGTTTTTATTCAAAATTTCTGATTGACAAGAAAGCAAACTGATTTTTAATGCGTTTTTTGATGTTTGTAATGAACTTGAAATTTAAAGAAAATGTTTATTGATCAAGGTAGTATAAAAACAGCATCAAATATTGTAGGAAACCTTTGTGCATATTGATTAAGCATGAATATCATAGTTGTGCCTTTGACTCCTTATTTTTACAGGAAGAAACTGTTTAGTGCAAAAATAACTTGGTTTAATCACCTACCTTTTTAATTCTAAGCGAAGTAACTCCCCTGCATAGAATACGCGTTCTAACATGTTACTGCTTGATTGCAATTAACGTATTTAGAAACAGTTACGCGCATTTTCATCGCCCATTAGTAGGCTATTATAAATAGGTCGCAATAATAGGTTATTAAAAATAAAACTCGGTAAAATAAAACTGGAAATGCCCGTACGTTCGTCACGTCCGTTCATCTACAAGTTCAAATGACGAATTAACTTGAATAGTCATTTTGATATATTTAGATTAAATAGTTCCTATTAAAGTGTGTAAATGTGTAAACTTAAATATAAATATAAATTATGGAAGTTGGCCAATTTTCATCACAATAGGACCAAATAAAACAAAGATCCCTTTTTTCACTCTCTTAACCACTGAATTTAGTTATTAGCAAATCGTGATGCACAGACAGCCCAGTTGTTTTAAGAGATATTTTTGAACTGATGCAATTAGTGTGCGGTTTGATCTTTATCATTTCGTCTGAATTCTTGTTTAAACTCTAATTGCCACTATCAACCTTTCAACCGCAGGTCTTTATTACACCTCCGAGTAGTTTGTTTTGTCTGTCTAAAATATAGTTTTTATTAGGACCGAGACGTTCGTTGCTCTCGTATTATCTCACACGTCCAACGTCGCAGTTTATCTGAGCAATTTCATTTAATTTGGATGGAATTCGTCACTTTTCCCGGAGCGGCGTTTTATTTATTGTTTTATTTATTTTCTGTAGGCGCTGTTTACGTGGACCGCGTGCGACAGAATAAGAACGGAAGGCGCGGAGGAGAAGTTTAGGGTCGAAGTCGCAGCACGAACGCCTTTTATGTTTTATCTCTCATAAAAATAAAGTTTTACTGACTCTAAATCACCAAGTGACGATGTTTATTGCGTGGAATCTACTAGGATGATGTGAAAATTAGGAGTTACGGTTGCCTGGGAACTTCATTCAAACAGTTTTTTTGTCATTGTTGCTTGGTATATGTACAGTTAAGGAAAAATGTCTGTGGACAGTTCTCCAACACGTAGGCAACACAAATTACAGCGAGCGTAGGAGAATATCATCCTTCTCAAGACAATCGCAGTGAAGCGCAAATATTTTGTGATCGCAGAAATTGTAGGTGATAGAATTATTATTTTAAGATAAATCAGGAGAAAATGTTGGAGGTTTTCAACAATGAACGTAACGATCTTCTAAACAAATCCGTTCAGGCAGAAAATCATAAAGAAACACACGTGAATGCTATCATAGTCTCTTGAGTATATTAGTCTATTATTGTACACCATTTTGACATCTATTGTAAGAGAGATCGGTAATCTGCTAGTTGGTAATTATTAAGACCTTCTATCAGGTTAAAATTAATGGAATTAATATTTTTTTTTTTTTTATACACCATCCGATCCAAACCTGATGATACTTGGGATGCGCGAGGCGTAGTCTAAACTTTGTACTATCCATGCTAAGAATATACACTAAAGCGATCGTGTAAATTTCCCCTTCTTTTTAATACAAACACCACCGATTACGAAAAGTCCGTAATCTACCGAGTAGAGCGTTAACGTGTAAAACTATTATTAATTTATTAAATATATTTATTAAAAGACGTATCGTTTTCGAATTACTTATTAGAACTAGGAATAACAAGTAACACTAAGGGTAGAGAATGATCTTAAAAACACAAGCTAAATGTTCAGGCTCTTGGAATAAGTAAAATGCTTGGTTTACATAGTAACAGAAACTAAGATCGGTTTAAACGAGGGTAAATGATGTCTAATACAATTTATAAACAGATTTAGAGAATAAGCGACAAACGAAAAGAAATATTCAGTAAGGAAATGGCTTGAGATTAATAGCTTATTTAATATTATTAATTACAATTAAAAAATTGAAAGAATTAAGGATGAACATACTTCGAAACCTTAACAATAATCTTAACCTACTATCTAATTTTTCTAATTTGGGTTTTTGTTTCCTTTAACTTAAAAAAATTAGAAAAGCTATATGATTTTCTGTATTATTGCATGTTTATTTCGCTCAAAACGTAGCAAACACCTATTGTATTGCTGTATTTTAAATTTACGTTTCCTTTTGAACTTAATCTAACAAAGCAGTTTGATTTAATTGTGCTGTGAGTTGTAAAATGAAGGCCGATACAATTTGCTGTAATACTGTTTTATATTTAGAAAATAATTTTGATATACGATATTTTTTTCAAAAAAAATAAATTATTCGTTTTATTATTAATAATTATGGGACAAAGGCCAATGATAAAGGAAACTTCAACACTAGATAAAATTATTTAAAAATAAAATATAAATTAAAAAACTTTTTTATTTATCGTTTTCATCTGAATAATCAAATACCGAGTCGGTATCACTATTATAATTTACACTAATGATAAATTTGTCATGGAAATTGTCGAGAATATTGTCTTTAATAATATAATTTTCAATTTTCTTAACACGGCTACAAATGTTACTCCACTCTTCTGCAGACACTTTCGTAAACTCTTCTTCTTTCATAATTAAATAAAAGAAATAATTATGAAGAAATGCACTAATATATAAGTACCTTCATGTTTCCTGTTGCTCGAAGTAATTATACACGTTCCAGACGATTTCTCGTGCTTATTCCAGCATAATTTTTCTTTTCTTGGGCGTTGCTTCCGCTACAAAATGGTCAGGAACTTCGGACATTTTCACCTTAAAAATAAACTTACATTTCTTTTTGGTGCCGTAGGAAAATGATTTAAGAAACTTACTAATCAACAAAAATAAAATAAACTGATTTTGTAAAAGGTTTAACAAAGATGTAGTAGATGACGTAAAATGTATCGGAACACTGCACTGCACGAAGCGAAGGCTGAACGACATTTGAACGCATATGCGGACTAATGTTTTCACGCAAGACTCTATACAGCGCGTGCTATATATCATACTTGGCCAAACTACGACTCCCGATGAGCCGCATGTGACTCTCCTAGGACTTCAATGCAGCTCTAGCCAATGTCGAAAAAAAAATTAAAATTTAGTTTAATTTAACTTTACTATCGATAGTCGACTATCGATAACTATCGATAGTCGTCATCGATAATGTCCACCACTCTACTCAACTAATATGTCCTCAGAAATACATTTTGTTTTGTTTCTTGTTATTTATTATTTGTGTTTTTTTTTATTCCAGCCTAATAAGAACTCTGACACTAGTATTTCATAATTTCATCAATACCTGCTACTATAGATATTACAAAAGAAATAATTAGTTTCACTCAATGAATAGTTGATGATTGATAACGCAAACGTTTTTAACTAACAAGACAATACATAAATAAACTTTTAAGCTACTCAGAAAGGGAAAATAAATAGCACTATACTTGTCGTATTTACATTGAATTTGAGCATCTCTTTGCGTTGTAAACTATATATAAATATAATACTGGTGGGCATTATCGATCAACAGTTATCGATAGTGACTATCGATAGTGCCCACCACTAGTTATTCTTGAATGTATGCGACACTTGCCGTCCTCTTCGCACCGCATGAATCTAGAAATTGGTATTCTTGAATTCCATGCGATTCGACATTTAGGGGGTTCGCGTGGTTTTACGTGACAGTAACGCAAAATGCGAGCATACCACTTGCAGATATAGAAAAATAGTATTGTTAATGGTGAATGACAAATTATTTCCTTCGATTTTCTTGACTTTAGGAACAACAAAATGCGATAATATCGTCGAAGGGGTCTGCTCAAATTGATACTCACCCGTTTATTTTTTAAACGGTTTATTTCTTCATTTTCATTTAACACTCACAATTTTTTACAGCATATTTTCATGATAGTCATTGTTATCTTTTGTTTATAACAAACACATCATATTTTATCGAATAGTACCCTTACATCTATTTAGTTCATTCGTTCCTTATTGTTTTTTTTTCATTTTGACTTTCACTGGCAGAAGAAGATGTCTTTTTCGTAAAACCAGAATATTCTTTTTAATTATTTTTCTTTGAGCTTTAAGCATATTTATTTGTGAAATATGTTTCATGTTTTATTATTTAGTACTATCTAACTTAATTGGAATAATAAAAACATTAAAACCTGCTTGTAAATCTTTATTTTCTACTTTGAATGCAAGAGTTCAATGCAAAACCAAGTGAACTTCAGTAATTGAATGTATGTAATTTGTTGAGTCTGATAAATGTTTAGTCTTCTTGTCCGTGCTTGTCCCAACATTTTTTATGCGTTCACCATGATTTGTTGCTGTAAATTGCAAAATTTCATCAAAAATCGGTGTGTATGTGTGTGTTATTGATACATAACCTTCCATTTACCGTCCTTCTTGTTAACGGCAAGTAACGATGCGAAATACAACGCGAACGGTTGTCAGCTAACTTTGCACCTTGAAAAGTATGCGAGATGTCTGCTTTTAAGCAACTACTGAAGACGCCTATAATGTCACCTAAAAATTTGGCGCATCACACGAAAATAATCGGTCGCACAGATTCAGGAATAACCCTGGAAGTACTCCTTTTTTATTTAATTATTACAAAGCCGTAAATACGATGCCACCAGTACGTCAATGAGTAATACTTGAAGTAATGACGCCGCATATTCTAATTTTCGTTTGTTTCATGTTTATTTTATTTTGTTTGAAATGCCATACATTTCAAGCAAGATACTTTGCTTTCATAACTCACTTGTGAACTCGGTTGTCACGATCATTGAAACTGAAACGAAACTGTCATAATAAAATGAAAAATTTCCATGGTATCATAGAGCATTTTTAATAATTGCGGTCTGCGATACATTACTTGTCCCTTGTGTCATCTATGTATGTAGTACGTAACATATCCAACACATAGTCGCTGTTATGTTATAAATTTATTTTAACGGCCCCAAAATTATTACATATCGGTGTCAACACGAGTAAAATGATATATTTTCGAAACTTTAACGGCCATGTAATGCTATTTTTGAATTATTCCGTCGGGTGGATATAACTTTTTTTTTGTTTTCTCTTTCGGGACATTAAATTTAACCGATTAATTTACTGTCAAACATGGAGTATAAATTTTAACAATTATTATCGTATAGAGTGCGTGAGATGCGTGAAGATAATAAAAAAATATCTTATAGTCGACAATTTAATGATGCAACCATTGCTCGATTCGTCTATCAGACAGCTATAAATTTTAAAGCTGTGTATACGTATTAATTTACAATGCGCACTTCTTGATGTTTGTCGTAAAAGATTCATGAAATTTATATAAAATTAATTTGGGACTTTTATTTAAGCATGTAAGTGTAAAGCACCTATACATGTGGAATGCTATTTTATTATTTTATAGGCATACCTGGTGTTGGGTTTTTTTACTTACATTTCGCCGTGATTTTCATTTTTTTATAATGCAGGCTGTTCCAACCGTCCGAGGATGAAAGATTCCTTGTAAACTAAAAGTTTTTTCAAAAGATTATTTATGCATTTTGATTTTATGGTTTTTGACGCTATGTCTTAAAAATATTTTGCGCTATACGGGCTATTCCATTTTTTTGCTACACACCAAAGTTGCAGTTTTTAACCGGAGCACCCAATATTTTATTGAATATTTAGACCACTTTAGGAAAAACAAATTAAAGGTGTTAAATGGTTTTCATGGCCAGTTTCTTTTTTAGCTATTTGCTGTTTTATTTGGAGAAAGACCTTACCACGCCGTAGTAAAATTAGAAAATCAGGGTTTAAAATTAAAATTTTAAATTCTGATCAAATTCAAACCTGTTGCTTTAGTTTTCAATTGCAGTAGATCCTGTAGCGATATTTTGACTTCTCTATACGGAATGTTCTAACATTTCTATAAAAAAAAATAAATTGGACAGCCTATTTCTTATATATATTGCGGTGTTTCATAAGAAGAAAGCTATCAACCATATTAGATGTAATTATTATTTTATGTTTATTTGTAAGTCCAGTATAATTTAGATTAATTTGCATTAGTAGTCATAGGAATTGAATATAATTTATCGTCTGACAACTGTACGATAGCCTGGTATCCTAGGTTTCTAATTTAATTGAATGGGGTAGTGACTCAATGTAATTCGTTGAAAGAAAATGAATGAAAATCTTTGTGACGGGAGGTTGTTGATAAAAAATCTTTAAAAAAAGCTGTGTCATTTCTCATCAAGTGCAATGAATGAAAAACCCATATTGCTGTGGTGTATCTGGAATAGATGGGCATCTTCCTTGTAAATTCACGGCATTACCTTCGATCTAAAAATATTCAAACGTCAAGATTATTCGACATTATAAGAAATTTGCTGTTTACGATACCTGGGTTCATGTTCTACATGGAATCATACATGTGTTTGCTGTTTCGAATGTGATCATACGTCTTGAATGCTACGAAGGAGGTCTGCTTCCCTGGATTTTTATAATACCGGTGTTATCCTCGCGTTCTGAATTTCTCATTATGAACATCCGAGTTTGATTTGAATTGTCACTACACGAAAATTCTATCTGGAGGTACTCTAGCGTCTGTGTAAACCGATAAACGAGGTATCTGGTCAAAGCATTGTTTAAATTTTTGTATAAATGAATATATAATTTTGATAATATTACTGTTACTTCTTGTGAGATTGAAATTTTTAGTTTGTATAAGTTGGTAGACGTGGTTGGTGGTTTTCTTTTCTCTTATGATAGCGCGGGATATTTAAAAGTTCTTTTGATAATTAGAGATTCCAAATATATACTGGATAATTAATAATATTTGTTTTGAACATTCCAAATAAATATACTCACCTTGAGTGAGAGTTCTCATACTCTTTATATGTTTTGATAACTTGATAATAAATTATACATGTTATTAACAGTTACACTGTTTCATTAATGAAAGCTCATGTGTCTACCATTATAGAATATAGAGGAAGGTATCTGTAAAGAAAAGGCAGATCTAATTAGAAAGTTCTTTATTTATTTATTTTTCCTTTTTATGTAAAAACATTAGCCGGGAAAATCACAATAATATATCTACTTTTGGATTCCATAGGCTTTAATTTGATATCGGTTTTTTTTAGGATTTGGCGCAATAGTTACTGTTTTTCCTTGGCCACCCTTTTTCGACGACCTTTTCCCACGTCTGTAACTCTTAGGCCCTCTTTCACACGATACGGTTTTATTGCTTTTTCCGTGTAGTTTGGTAAAATATTACATTAAATCCCTAGTCGAACCATCCGACTGATATACGACAACCGTTTACAAACTTTTTCGTGTCGTATTGTGTGTAATTATGCATTTAAAGTAATGTTTTACCAGACTACACGGAAAAAGCAATAACATCGGACCGGATAGAATCCGTATCGTGTAAAAGAGGCCTTACTTGACGCTAGCACGCGCCTGCGCGCGTAGCTGTCTCGGGGAATATTTCATTACTCAGCCGCATTAGCCAATCAGGAATAGTAAAACTATCACGGGGTGGCAGCAAAACTCAAATAATCATAGTTGTGGCAAGTTGTTGCCTATTTAAGAAAATACATGAGGTGAATAGCGATTAACATTGTTGTTACTTCTGCTAACCATGTGTTGTAGTTAGATACAGTACCAGTAGTCATAAGTAATACGTTACTTACCATAAATTTGTCAGGTACGCTGTGTAATAGCCGTTAATAAAAGCACTATTTACAGTAACAACTTGCATTCGGGAAACTGGGTTTAGTTGCAGGTATTAATTAACGAGAATAGTTCTAAGTAAAACTTTATCTATTATAAATAATTTTTTATCAAGTAAACACTTTACTTGGCCCATTTTTCTCAGTGTGATAAATGCAAGGGCAAATAAAAAAATTGAGATAGTCATATTAAAGGTATACATGCATGCTTCAAAACGCGATCAGCAAAAGCAAGGTTAACTGTCTTAATTATGCAAAAAGCTATCGATTAAGTCGTGCTATAAACTGCATTGATATACGTTTCCACTTTAATGCCGAAAACAAACAAAAAATATAATAATTTTCAATAAAAGTGATGTTTGATAAGTGGTTTGGAATTTAGACTGAAAATATGGGTTGCAATATTTATGCCGGTCACTGTACACTATGTTAAAAATTAAATGCGAATGAGGGGCCGTTTTAGGTAGGCAACTAGTCTAAAAATGAATTAATAATAAATGAAATATAAGATCACAACATCTATGAAAAAAAAACTACAATTTGTATCCCAACTGGCAAAAATCTTGTGCTAGCACCTGCACACTAAAAAAATAGGTAATTTTTCTTGGTAAAAACCACTTTGTTGATCATTTTCCGCACTGAAAGGGGGTAAATGTACAGAAACTTAAGGAAAAATGTCGAAATGTTAGAAATCTTCCCATAATACAAGTATTTTACGAATATTGCAGGAAAGTTTTGTTTCTTAGGAAAAAATCTTTAACATTGTAAAATTACCAAGAAAAATATTAGTATCTATGTGTCGGGAAAAATTTAAAAATTCTTACAATTTGGAAAATTACAGTCATAAATATAGTAATATGCAAGTGATAAGGAAACAAGCAAGGCACGCATGCGCTAACTTAGAATGTTCTGGTTCAAGTCAGACGTAAGTAGAAATGACATGGTGTTCGGCCACACATGGTTCTTTTTTCTTGTTATTTTAGAACTATTATTGATTATTAGTAGGTGGTATTAATTCATTTAGAAATCTGTCTGTTGTTCTTTTAATGTTTTATATCTGTTACGCACTCACAAATAAATTACCTTAACAGTAAAAAAATATTTTTTGGGTATATGATATCAGATAGTTCGCAATCTACAGACGCGTTTCATCCTCTCTAGGGCTCATCAGTGCAGCTCGGCGGTTATAATTACATTCTCTAACCAATAACCAAAAACCACAGTTAAATGAAAAATTTTAAATGGATCCTTTAATATTATTAGAAAATGAACACGTTTTCTTTTCCATTCAACTAAAAATGCGGTTAGATAGACGAACCTGAAGCATTAAATAAATTTACGTTTTGGGTTGTGGAAATTGAAAAATTATCACTACGATAGTACTATCACATCTATTTTGTAGCAGTTTTCTTCCTATACAGTAGAGCAAATACGTTACATACAGAAATTCTCACATAGATGGCCTTTCTCCTATTTTATTCCTGTAACAGGTAATATTTAGCATACATAACAACGCAAATGCGATTATAAAATACTAATCTGGTATATTTACCAGATAAACATCCAATAGTGTTTGTTGAAAGCAATATTTTTTCGGTCAATTAAATAAAATTATAGTTATTCAAAACTATAACTTTTGTACAACACATGAATGTAATCTTATTTTAAGTTACTTTTATTATTTACCCAATATAAAGTGTTGTATTAATATAAACCAAAATAATGTTCCCTGATTCATTATAATAAGAGGTTGTGAAACTTTTTTTTTCTAATTGAATCAAGCGAAAAGAACGTTATTTCAAAGAAACTACAATAGACACAATGTTGGGTTTACTTGAAACATAAACTTTGTGCAGTGAAAGCATATTTTGCGTTGACATGGAATCATATTTTTGTATTCTAGTTACTTAATTCAGTGTCTAATCAACATTTTCTGATAACGCTGTTTTATAGGCTGAATAAATTCAATTGTTGTGTTGTTTCCATACAACCCGAGAAGTGTGTTAAATTAACGCATTTTGCGTTGACTAAACACACTTTTTTTTTCTCAGTGCAATAACAAAAAAAAAAAAAACGGAATATATGTAGGTATATAGCTTTCTTCGGGCTAGTACAATAACATTATAGTGAGTTCAATAAAGGTTAAAGTGAATTACTATAAAAGTGTCATTAAAATTCTAACATTCAAAGTTAAAAATAGTTTTTTGTAACTGATACTAATCATTACTAAAATTTGGTTAAAATACATCAGCAATTCGAAATTACTAATGCAACTTTGCGAAGAATGAGAAAACAAAATGCCAAACAAGGTGGTCCAGAGGAGCTGGAAAACAATTTTCCAATTCTTAAGGTTGTTGGAGAACTTATGTTTCTCATCAGTTTCAGTGTCATCATGATAGAACACTACAGATACATCCTCGAACATGAGAATCATTTCAAGTTTTGTTTACAGCGGTATATTGCCACGTAATTACTATTACTAATATTTTAAGTACTTTTTAAGTTAGATTAAGCTGTACGGGTTAGCCGATTTGCGTCCACTCTGCAATAGCGCCTTGTTAAATCGTTGAGAGAAGTGGAGGTAAATCGGGGTAGTTTCAGGGCTATATGTAATACAATCGTTTTTTCTTTTTAGTGTGTTATTATGAACTATAAACATTGACCTTTTTTGTTGGGTGAATTGAATTGGGCCATTTCTTAAAAATAGCTAAATTTTAAGGTTACATTTGATAATTTCAAACTACTATGGTATTTTAATCGAATTTTAGTAGGAGTAGTGTCGGTTATGTATATAAAAAAAAATGTTTTTGTATGTAAGAGTTCCAATTGTAATTTTATATTGATTCGATAGGTAACTCACTTTAATTTTTATATTGAACATATTTAATCTTAGTGCATTACCCTGAGAAAGACCAAGTTTGGATCGAAGCGTCCCTGAAAGAATTTTGATATATGAAAATAAAGGAATCAAACTCAAAATAGCCATTTCAAGAGCGATATTTAATTAAAAAGCATACGTAGTAGATATACGGTTATGTTTGAACTGCAACCAGCGAAACGTATCTGCAAAAATAACTCAAACCGCTGCTGCCTTTGCATCGGCAAAAGGGATTGAAAATCAAGGCAGCAGTGCGCAGTGCGTTCTACACTATTTCTTAGTTTTTTAGAATTGGATTTTTCATTCCTCCCCGTCGAGCAGGATTCCACCTCGGTATCGTTTTTCACATTCCGTCGAGGTGGTGCTTCGTATTTAGCGTCTGTTCACCGCCTGCTTCTTCGCGGTGTAAAGCATCTTTGCGAAAGAGACCTCGTACCACGTGTCCCGGCTTCGTAGCATCGCCTGAACAAGGTTTGCCGGTGTAAGTACTACGATATCTCGCTCCATTTGGACTTTCACCTTACGCATTCGAAGAATGTATAGCGAGCGTCGTCACAGTCGCTATCCTGGTATCGACAGGAGGCACTATCCACTTTCCCCATCTTGCGTAGGTAATCGTTAAAGTACCCGTGCCCCGTCAGCATCTGATTGACGTAATAATCAACCTCCTCGTGATCTCTGTCCATTCAGACTGAAAGATCTCTAATCAATTCGGTCGTCCATCTGCCTTTGGCGCCCGCGTCTCATCGTTCTTGCTAGAGTCGCATGGTATGTTCTGTGATATTCCGCTTGCCTGTCGATCCGCCTTCCAGCTTGTCCAGGTAGATTTGCCACCTCTCCTTGGCTAGCCTGGGTCCCTAGCCACTCGGGCGTGAGAGGAAATGAGGCGGCGGACAAGCTGCCCAGGCGAGGTTCGTCAAGGCCATTCGTTGGAGCCGACCCCTCTTTCGGCACTACCAAATCGCAAATTAAAAAATCCATCAATGAATGGATACACAATCAGTCCAGAGAGTGGTGGCAAAAATCACCGGGACAATGGCAGGCAAAAGAGTTCCTAAAGGAGCAGAGGCCTGAACTCACGAGAGATCTACTGAATAAAGACAGGAAGACTGTCAAAATGATTGTAGGTCTGCTGACTGGTCACTGTAGACTGAATAGGCATATGTACAACATAGGCCTGGCAGATGATGCAACCTGCCGATACTGCCTAGAGGAGGAAGAAACACCAGTTCATGTGCTGTGCCAATGTCAAGGCCTGGCGAGGACAAGGTTTCTAGTAATGGGGAGGAGAACCCCACAGCTAGTAGCTACATAAAGAAGCCGCTCTCAAAGATGATAGGCCTAATTAAGAGGGCAAAATTAGAGAGCGTCCTCTAGGAAAAAGGGGATCACAATAGATCTGAAAAGGTCCGGTGAAACAGGTCGATAGGCCACCCCAATCCTAATCTAATCTAATCTAATCTAATCTCCTTGGCTAGAAGGTTTATAGGGACTACTCCTGCTATAACTGGGGCCGCCGCCTCCGATACCGTCCTATAAGAACTTCCTATTCGCGGAGCTCCCTTCCTTTGGACTGCGGCCATCCTCTTGCGGTACTTCTCCTTTCGGAGCGCGTCTGCTCAGATCTCACTGCCGTACAGGAGAATGGACTCGGATACCGACATCAGATGCCGGCGTTTACCTGCCGATGGCCTACCAACGTTGGCTATCAGTCGGGTCCCTCTGGGCCGCTTTGTTTACCGCGAAGCAAATGTGGTCCCAGTACGTCATATGACTGTCCAGGTGTACTCCTAGGTACCTCACAGACTCGGATGTCGTGATCGTCTCCGTATCGACCTTCAGCGGTACCCGCAGAGGAATCCTACGTTCGATCAGAAATACAACCTCCGTTTTTTGGGTGGCCAGTTCCAACCCGTGTTCGTTCATCTGAGTGATGATCCTCCTCATGACCTGATTGAGCCACCTCTGGGCGTCCTCGATGTCGGTAGCGACAATCACGGCCGCGATGTCGTCGGCATAGCCAACCAGGGAGGTGTCAGCAGGCATCTCCATACGGAGAATGCCATCGTAGGAGATACTCCACAGGTCTGCTCCCAGGATCAATTCCTGGGCGACTCCCGCCGTTATCCTCACCGTGCGCCATCCCTCCGTTTTCTAGCACCTGAGCACTGTATCCGCCGAGTTAATACGGGATTCGGAAGAGGTTCTCCAGGGCGTCCAGGATAATGTCCCACCTGACGCTGTTGAAAGCGTTCTTCACATCAAGAATGACGAGCGTCACTATTCCCCTGGTGTGTCTGTTCTTGCTCCGTTCCGTGAGATGGGTGTTTACTATTTCCCGAACAACGCTAATTGTAGAATGGCCTCCCTGAAGCCGTGCTGCCTGGGAGATAGTCGTCCGGCGGCATCGACGCTGGCCAGGACCCATTCCACCCCCTCGGCATCGGGTTTTCTCTCCGGATGCTTTGGGAAAAGTTCCCCGACGATCCGATCCATCTATGCTGCTCCCAGGCTGGGACGCGGAGACTTCATGCCCAACTTCTTGGTAGCGATTTTGTAGTCGAGTCCCCAGGGACCGTTGTTAATCTCCTGTCGCAACTCCTCCCGTTTGGCCTCTTTGCTGACATATATCGTCCTTTTCATTTGTTTCTTGGCGGTTTTGTACTTCTAGTTTTCCGTCATTGCCAGGTCTGGGCCTCCTTAATCTGGTGACTCTCCGCCTCAAACGCAAGTAGCTTCTCCTAAACTCAGCGATTCCTTCCGTCCACCAGTAGGTGGCTTTGCACCTTCCAACCTTTTCGCAACAAGCAAATCGCGGCTCCCGCAACCCCCGCAGCAGAATCCATGCTCCTGTAGTAATGAAGTAATGAATAAAACTTATCGATATTATTATATTCTTGATTAACAAAATTTGGTTTTAATATTCTGTCTAATTTTTGTTTCAATACGTACTGCTGTGGACGAACACCTTGTTTTCGCGAGACTTAAGTTGCACAGATGTTCTTGTTTACTCCGATTTGCCTTTATCAATGTATCGTGGGAGTTTGCTCAAATTCGTAATGTTAATTTTTAAATAAGATTTAGTTATTGAATGTATTGTATGATTTATTTATTTAAATGTTCAGTTTGTTTAAATTAATTTCACTTTTTAATTTGCATAGCGTTCGTTTTTGTTGTTCAATGTCCTTCCTAGAAGTTTTCTTCTATGATCTGTGCGCGGTTTCGTTGCACGCAGCTGTTGATATATGTATACGACTGGTTAGCATTGTAGATAGTAGATATAATTCTTATTTGTTAGCTGCCATTTTGTTAATACATTTTGATTTGAAAATTTGTTTCCCTTAATTTGATTTTATTTCGTCCATCAAGGAACTCGTTTAATAATAATTGTTATTATATTTTTGTGTACACAATTTAGATATAAGATCATTTATTATTTCGTGCAGGAAGATAGATATTTTAGTTTAAAGAGTTAATTTTTCGTTTTTTAATTTTGCTGATTTGTAATTATTTATTAATCACCTCGGGTTGGGTGAATAAAAGCTTGGTGCTTGTATGTAAGTTTTTCTTTTGTTAATTTACTTGAATTGCCTACGTTTTATTTAGTTTGTTGTTTGTTGTAATTTTGAAACTAGGTGGATTGATTGATATAAAAAGGACTATCTTCCTGAACTAATTTGTTCTTTTTGCTTTGATAGAGGATTTAGCATTGTCCTTTTGTAATTTAGAATCTCGAACAGTTTTTTGATTTAAGCCAGGACTCTCTGTCCAGGGTTTTTGTTTTCTGCATAATTGTAATTAACAATTTTTTTTTATATAACAAATTATTGATTGTTATTAACGTCATTCTTAATTCTGTTCTTTTATTTTTGATTAAACCTTTTCAATTTTTGGGGTATTAAGGAAAGTCAGATTTCTTTCATCCACTTTTTACTTTTCGTGATTAGTTTTAATTTACGAGGGTATCCCTGAGTTTAATTCTTCTTTTGCGCCCTTTTAAATGTATTTGTTGAGCTAGCTAATTTAGTTTTTCATTTTTTTTTAATTCATTTTGTATTTTCTTTGGTACATTCAGTACACAGCAGTACTAAGTTAAATTATATTTTAAAAATTTCAGATATTATTTGCTTCCGCACATGCCCGTTTATACGTATCGAACGTTAGCCTGGCTTCAGGAAGTTTAGCAGCTTCAATTTCTTGTCCTATTAAAAATTGGGAGCATTTTACAAACACTTCATGTAGTATTAATTGAAAATTGTGAAAGAGATTATATTTTAATTCAAATAACAATTGAAGCGATAGCAATGTGCTGCTTACTATTATCCTAGTAAGCATACATTTTTTTTATCCACCCAGATTTACATTAAACAATTTATTTGTTTAAGTATTTAGTACTTTTCAAACATATAATGCAAAAAAAATCACGCTATATTTCCCAATCATAACCTGCGATTAAATCAATCCCAGTTATCGTTTAATTTTTTGTTTAATCACTCCAATTGCGTGGCGTAATATTATGAAAATCTACAGCAATTGTGAATCATATCATTTATATTGTTTATACACGTAACTATTCCTATATGTAGCAGCGAATGAATAATTTTTATCGCAACGATACATAAGCATACTTAATTACACTAAAGCAATTTCACAAAGAAATGTTCCTTTATTTTCGCACTGCTCAAACGCGTTAGATCATGCTTGTATGTAAATATATAACTTTACATGTATATGTTTAGATAAATCGTGTTTATTTCAATTTATGTATAGGAACTCTTGTCTAAGTTTCATCTTATGACTCTGAACGGTTTTAGTCACCCTGAAACTTCCATTATTGTTTATCAGATACGTAAGCGATGTACCTATTCTTATTTTATTGTCGCTGACGTATTTAGAATTGCAAAAACTTTATTGTTATCGCATGTAAATTTGTTTATAGGTATTTATGGAGAGTTTTAGGTATACTTATATATATATCACAATGAATACAAGTACTTTACTATTTTGTGTATACATTCTAATTGCATACTTTTATAGTTAGAAAAGTATTAGAAAACTGAAAGCTCCAAATTAACAGTTTTTGAATTTCAACTGTACCGTAAGTAATATAATATTAGCTACATAATTGCGTATGAATTCCAACATGACAGAGCAAATGGGAGAATAATTATTTTTTTAATAAAAAGTATTTTAACCTTGAATAACATTATCGAAACATGCTTTACGCGTCTTTTAACAATATCTCTACACTATTTTAAATATATTCAATCCAGGTTTTCACTTAATGATAATTCTTAAGGAAAATATTACCGAAAAAGGAAAACGCTTATCATCACCTTTCTTTAGAAATGATCTCATTTTTATTTGCGATTTATTTATACCTACGTAAAACTGTTTACAATAAAATTAACAATGTGGATTCTGTTTCTTTTTAATAATTATCATATCAGGTCTTCATAATGATATAAAGTGTATAGTTTTTGAAATTCGAAGAATTAATAGTGGTACCATCTACGCATATTTACAGGTCACACAAACGACTTAAGCTGTAACTTTGTTATTTACATTCCGATTTCCATGAGCCTGATACGAATGATATGGGTTGATGAATATTACGTTTGAGAGTACATTTACTTCAAAAGGACTAGTGCAGTAATAGACACGTAAATATCGGATCACTCCGCCTATATCAGATCGAATTAATCAGATCTGATGTAGTGATCGTTTACATTTACTTCTTTTGGAAAGCCATTTTTTCTTCTAAATTGCTAAATATATATTTGGTTGCAACCACTGTAGTTGTAAACTTAGAAGAAAAAATAGTATAATAAAACACTTGTGTTACAATGACGTTTGTATAATGATTCGTACATTTGTAGCTTGATTCAAATTTGTACTCGTATTACAACGGTGATTTTAACACCTGTTTTTTGTTCTATTGTTTTTATATTAAGCATTAATTTATGTTTATTATTTAAAATATAATTGCTTACCCATGCAGGGAATTTAAAGGTTTTCATGCTTTTGATACAATTCTTGTGTCATGTGTAATTCCATGCAAAAGCCTGCATAAAAGTGTTAAATGTGAATAAGAAAATTGAAGATAACGTTTGAAAAGAAGTAAATGTAACCTCAAACATAATATTAAATAGTTAGTAGGATATTAGGTGTGTATAAACAAATACTTTATTTATATTAAATTAGTGATCTGAATTGGTGGCAAATTATAGCCACTAGTTGATAGTATTGAGCCTATAAGATAAATATTTAAAATATAAATCTTTAATTTAATTACTCTTGATTAGAGTAACTGGGATTAAGTTAAACATTAAAATAGATACAGCTATTGTTTTTTATTTATTTGCTTTCAGTTCATTTTATGCAATTGAAGAACAGTTGAAAAAGGATAGACGAAGAAGGGGGCTACATGGTTTGCGAAGGACCAATGAGCTACCCGAAGATGGCATCGTAATTGAAAGAACGTAGACACTGCCTCTTCCAAACCCAGAAGGATATAACCGATTTATTATATTTTTGTTATTATTATTCATAATCATAAGGAAGTTATATAGTTAGAGTAGGAACATTTTAATTGTCCTGGAATCCATATATTGCTTAGAATAGGTAGCCCCTTTAGGTGAAGCAGGGGGTTATAATAATAACCCCGAATAATAAAAAAGTTAATTACATATGTAAGAAAACAGAATACCTTTATTAACAATTACAACTATTACTGCAAGATTACACAACCATATACACTACGTAAAGGAAAAAGGAAAGAAAACAATATGTAATGATGCAATTACAAGTGGCCAAAAATTCTATAATGTATGGGTGGTTGCCTCCTGTTTATTATTCTGTTGTATAAAATTGTGGGAAAAATGAAGAATTGATAGATAACTGTATAATCGTTGAAAATGTTAGTGACTGTGTAGATAGTAGTCTGGTAAATTTTTTTGTGGGATAGCAGTCAAAAAACGTGAATAAAACTTCTTTTAATTTAATCCAAGCTTTCGATATTTGTATTAATTACTTCTTCTTGGCTTGTAATTTAGTCCAAGCTTTCGATATTTATATTAATATCTTTTTCAGGGCTACATTTAAAATTATACAAAATAGATTAATAAAGATTGACATATGTAAAAGAAATACTTACAATTTTTTTTTATGAAGTTAAGAGTAATAAGTATACATCGAGGTTAAAACTGAATTTTTAATTTTGAAATTAAACAAGAGGCAAAGGAAAATGAAAAAAATAGGGCGAAAGGGGTTTCATTAAATTTTGAAAAGTGAATATTCTAATTTAAAACTGCTTGGTTGTGATAAAATTTAAGAAAAATGAATGGAAAAAGGTAATCTTGTTCATAATTTAATTCCTTTCGTTATTAAACAACATAAACGAACTTACAACACGTGCTTCACACCTTCAACCTTTTTCCATTTTTCTTACATTTTATTACAATTACAAGAAGTTTTATTTACATTTTTTGACTGCTATCCCACAAATAAAATTTACCAGACTGATAACTGTTACGATTTTCTTAAAGAAATTATTTATTTTATACAAAATCAGTACATCAGTTACAGATAAAGTAGTAGTAGATTTTCGTTAAAATTGTATTACAAAACTGTAAATCATCACGTCATGATGTTCTAAACATATAATAGCAAAGTTTTCTGGCCTACAGTAGCAAATACGTTAAACATATTCTACAAATACAGAAATTGCCGTGAAGATAGCGGTTCTCCTATTTCACTGTACTAACTTTCCGTACTCGATATAAGTCTTCTACATGGCAGACATAGTTATCAAATATTTATCTATTACTTGCCAGATACATATTTCTTTGGAACTGTTATTGCAACAGTTGCTCGTTTACATATGGTGGCCCTTGATTTTTGTGAATTAACCGCCAATGTTGGGAGGCAACGAATATGCTGACGTGCAGTGGTTTCGGGTAAGCATTAGAAATTTTCATATTCTGTTTGTTTTTTATGCTTTAAATTCTAATTAAATACATTCTACCAGGGCATTTTCATTTCGACGATATTTTCCTTTTTGTTAAAAAAAAATCAGTAATCCTGAACTTTTCCTTGTAATTTTACTTTTAAGCAAGTAAATTATCACTGCTTTAGAAATTTGAATTGTAAGTATTCCAGACTACCTAAAAAAAATCTTGAAAAAGTTACCCACATTTTGAAATTTTACTATGAATATTCCAGCTTACATGAAAAAAAAACCTTCGAATTTTATAGTTACAATTATTACTTCTAAAAGTAAAATACCTGTATGGCTTTAAGAGCACGAAACTGCCCCAAAATCGTACAGGAATTTTACTAAACGTTTTTTAGTGTGTAAAATATTCAGTGCAGATTTCACATTGTACATTTTGTCTACTATATTCATTTGGATAAAATACGAAGAATATATTACGAAAATGGCTCAAGAAAAATTAAATATCTACATTTCTAAAAATGTACATGGCGTTCCATAACGACTTAGTCACGAATTATCTCGGCAATAAATTGCATTTAAAAAATTCAATTTGGTGGGTAGATATTATACGAAATGCTGCATGATATGCTATGTTTAAATTGTTTCTTAAACTATGTTTTTGGGCCACGTGGCATAAATTAAAAAAATTGAAATTGAACTGATTAAATCAAAGTATTACACTCACATCTACTATTATTAATTACCTTGTCTATTCGCAAATTAAATTAACATTTACTGTCGAAATAGGAGAGGATGTCCAGAGAAAACCGGTTTTGGCGTTGTGGTTGGACAGCATTTTTTCTATATAGTCGATATCCAAGGTGTTCCCGACCGTATAGGAAAAAATCTTCTCAAACCACAAAATCAAAACCGTTTTTTAAACCTAACTCCAAACTTTCAGACTCCTTTCCTATGAAAGATCGCAATCCTTTCAAAGCTCCTGGTGTTTACCGTATCTCATGCTCCTGCGGCAATGTTTACGTTGGTAAAACAAAGCATTTGATGGGTACTCGTATTGCAGAACGTGAGCGTTGTACTAGGCCATTGCGCATAGCTGGGTCTACACTAACTGGGCATGAGCTGGAGGCCGCCCACTGAATTCAATTCAACTCTGTCCAAATCTTGTCCCCGTAATCCTCACTACTGTAGCCGTAAAAACCGAGAATTCATTGCAATCTACAAACACCTCAATAACCTAAAGCCGTGATGATGGTTATCTCCCACACAACACCTGTCCTCCCTATTTCCCTAACAACAACTGAAATCGTCACTCCTATATAAACCCGCACTCGTGTGTTTCAGTTTCAGGTTTCAGGGAATTTAAACATTTTTAACGTGTAACAATTTTCTAGTTATTGTATGGCGTCTTATTTTAATTTTATTTAATGTGTTCTTAAAACAATGATAAATTTTAACTTAAATGACGTAGCTTTAGAACTATAATGACGTATCACGCCTGATGATAGCAATTAGCCGAAACCGGTTGTAATCATAATAAAACTTTTGAGGATTGGATAGAACGGATTCCTTTTGGTTATTCTAATACACTGTTGAAAATTTTAACACTTTTTTGACTAATTTAATAGTCAGGAGAGGTCCACACTCTTTTCGTGTTATTTCGTCGAGAACTATAGAAGTTTAAATTTGACGAGCAAAGATAGTCAAGTATTGTCTATTGCTAAGGAGCTATTTTGTCCAACTGACACGTGGAATTATAAAATACTTCTAGTCACATTTTATTTGATCTAGACTAGACAAATTTACTAGCTGTTTAACTAAATGAATGCGATCTATTGGGTGTTTTAACACCATTTTCTAAACACAACGTATGCAACTCCTATTTCTTAGTGCTATAATATTCTCTCTTTAAGACGTTTTCTCAATTATAAATATGCAAAACCACTCATTCACAAGTTTTGGTTTCAACTAAACGTACCAATTTCAAAATGATTTTTTGAGAACCATTATAAAATTAAGTGAATGTTTATGCTATTTGATTCAAGTTTAAACTAATTGCGTAAATAGATGTTCCCAATACATCTTTAAGATGTTGAAATTTTTTATGCCCACTGGAATTAACGTTTAATAACACGAGGTTACACTTTGCAAGTCAGTCACATCTGGTGGTTTGTTTGGATATGTTAATACGGAGAATCAAACACGAAAACATGGTGCGTATAATGCAATACTGTATTAGAATAGGTGAGGTTTCTATATTTTTATCCGAGGGAAAAATTCTGATTGGTTCACGCTTCTGAATGTCTAGAAAAATAGTCAATCCTCATATTTGAACAAAGAATTCACACGAAATTCTAGTCATTTCTGTTCTATTAAATACGCGTAGTCAACTCGTCTGGCAAAGTTTGGAAAAATCAACACTAAAATATTTGACTAGCGCAAAATTAACGCCAACACCGTAATATTTTCAACAGTGTACCTTACTTCAAATTCAATTTTTGGGAACCAGAAGCGATTAGATTCCACCTAAAGAAGTCAGTTTTTACGTAAGAACTATCAAAGTGTACTTTGTTACGTCCCAGTAAACGTATAAAACAAGAGATTGGAACATTTGCATTTTTTTGGTGTGATATTGATAGTTAGGAATGTTTCTAGCGTATTCGCGGCACTCTATAGATAGAAAAATAAAAATTCTAATTTCTGATTATGAAAGAAACGAAAACGAACAAATCATGTGTTTTTAGATTCAGGATATTACATAGATTCCGAATATGCCAAAACATATAGTATATTCTGTTTAAAATTTTAAATTTGGCCATTAGAAATGGAGGCCAGTATTATGGCATTTCTGACATGTATGGGGCAGATAAATTCACTGCTCGTCGAATAGTTCATACTGTAGTAAAAGTAGTAAATACTCTTTCCTCGTGTAGTAGATTCGCTAGAAAATACGGTAGAGGTAGTACAAAAAATTAATATGCACAAATGACAAACTTGTTGATGGAACTCTAATTAATATTGATGAACCACAGTTTGTTAATCGACATGAAAAATCTTTATCGGCAGGCACAATACCGAAAGCACACGAATTCCCTTCATTTCTTTATTTTAGCTTCTTTGCTAATATTCGCAGAAAACGCGCCAAGTAAAATATCTTTGGCTTCTGTATTTCTTTTAAAATTTCCAATTTATTCCCGTTTTTCAGAGACATTATGGAAAATATTAACTTCAACAGTTATGAATATGACATTTATTTAAATTTAAATTGACATTTTGCTTTCGCAAACATTTTTTACAAAAACTGTCAATGTCATTAAGACTAATATACACAATTTTGAGATAACGTTTTTTTTTGTTTCAGGATTTATAACGTAAAAACGTTACACCTAATGAGGTACGTTCAATATGCATTATAATTTTACTATCATATGTATTAAAACTCTAATTTGTCACCTGTCAAATCTTTTCGGAAAGGCTTGCAAAATAATAAGAATTCTCCTGTAAAATTGTAAAATTCATAGGAATTTAAAATTTTGTACTTTTTATTCTTGCGGCGCCTGTAACCCAAATTTTTACAAATTGTAAAAAAACATCACCTGTAACTTGTAATAGTACTTTTATGCAATAGGCTCCTTGTCTGTTTTAAATATGCATCCATATGTACGCACTATAGGGTTGCCACCTTTTGTGTGTTCGACGAGGACAAATTTGGGGGGAGTGGATATCATTTTTCTTTTCTTTTTAGGTTACAACATTCATTCATTTTGTATTCTTATTCATATACCTAATGCACTTTTGCGAGGATTTCTCTTGTCAAACGACGACAAGAGGACACAGTATCAAAACGAAGACAATCATCACGAAACGAAGGACGGGTGACGACCCTAGTATGCTCATATGTTGCATACATCGCAAATTCAAGTTCAACATCTTTACATATACTCAAAATCACGAATGTTTGTAATTATATCATTAACTGGTCGGTAAAGTGGAGGCAAGCGTAGTTTCAAGAAATTGCAAGCATTCATATACACAATCGAGATGGAAATATATAGTCTAAGCCGTAGCTACTTTTAAGATATACCTCCATATCTGCTTTTTATTGTTTATTTGCTCTTCTTTAGTTTTGAATTTTTATTTAATTCTTTTATTTCTTTTACCAAAAGTTCTTTTCAGAGCTATAGTGAAGTAAATCGTTTAGTACGTGGTAACTTTAGAAGTATGAAACGTATAAAGATCTTAAAACATTTTTTATAGGTTTACTGTTCAAGATGCCCGGTAGATGGATGACATAGTTCTTTCCGCCAAGAGTTGATTTGTCGTCGTTTCCTAGTGTACTTCGAGGAGGAAAAGCGAATGGAAGTTCTTTAATATCCGCGGTCCATGAGGTAAATTCCTCTAAAAGTGCGTTGAATAAGTGTGAATTTTTGGAAATAACCAAGAGACATGAAAAAGAGATGCTTTATGTTATTGATGAATTATATCCAGCACATGGATATGAAGTTTTAAGAATTTCTTCATATCACTGTGATTCAATACTATTGAATTAATATGGGCATATGTGAAAGAGTATTATAGTAAGTATATTAGTCGAGATGGCGATAGACAAGTGTTAGAAATGTGGTCCGAAAGCTTGGATAGCTGTACACCAGACATCTGGCAAAATTGCAGAAACCACATAGACAAAATAATTAAAGGGTGGTACCTACATACGAACGTGAAGTAAACGCAGAAGACTTTGTTCTGACCAGTGCCAGTGGCGGCTCGTGAGTTATGAAAGAGGGTGGGCACAAAATAAGAACTTGCCTATTTTTTGTACATAAAATCCATTCTCCTATTTTTTATGCTGGAAAAGACGTCTATGACTTTATTGTAAAAATGCGTTCAGTCGATCTTCTGACATTGTGGTTTTCAGAAAAGTCTTAATGCGTTTGAGGGTGGAAAAACATCGTTCACATTCTGCTGTCGACATGGGGATTGTACAAATAATATCCAACAGTTTATATGTTTCCGCCAAAACTTTTCTTAAGTTGTTGTGTGTTATAAATACTAAAAGTGGCAAAACACCACCTACATCTACGTCACACATGTCGTCGCGCTCATAAATTACTGAAAGTTCACTTTTCAAATTTACGCTGTCCAACATAGGATAAGATTTCACATTTTTTTATACACATAATTAACCGACGCAAAATACGACGATTTTTTTCCACATCTTCACTGTACTTAATTTTATGTCGCAAATAAGCACTGTCTAACTATTCACGTATGTCCACTTTGCCTGGAACATTAAAATCCACGTATGCATTCATGTGAGAAACGGAATTTTCGTGTTTCTTTGCCCTCTCTGCGATATGCTTTAAATCATTTAACCCTTGTTTATTCCACGCACTGACCTCTTTCTTAAAAATTAAGCAGATAAAACAAAATAGTTTATTTGTTAGTGAACGCATTCATATTTTTATTAAATATTCTATTGTAAGTTCGAGGTTTATTTGTGGAAGCATAGTTTATTCGAAGATCACTAATAGGCCTTCCTTTTTTCCTTAATTAAAAGTTTTTCCTCAAATGAGAGCCGGTTTTTTTAAGATTTTGCACTCAATTGACTTTCATTATTAATAATAAACGTCACTTCAAGCCTTTGAAATCACACATGCGCGGTACGCGCTGAAACCGCTGCAGTCGCAACGAATGCAAGACGTTAACTGGAGACACGGCATTGCGTGCCCCAAAGCGACCGTATAAGCGCAAATGGCGAAGATAAACGGAGCCGTCCGATTCATACTCCAAATAGGTATATCCGAAAGAGTGCCCCGGAACTGTTCGCTTCGCATATGCGCTAGCGTCTGCGGTGCGGAAGGAAACTTTGATACCATCGTTATAAAAATACGTAAAAATAATAAAATAAAATAATGCACTGAATTACATACGAATTTCTTTCTGTGTTTATCGTGGTGGTTGGGTGGGCAGGTGCCCTTGTACCAGCCGCCACTGGTTCTGACGGTTAATTATGGATCAGAAGATGAGAGCCGAAGACACAAAATTAAATATGTTTTTAATTGTATCTACTATTTTTTTCTTTCAATATTGACATATTTTAATTTACTTCATATTATGTTTTGTATATACTATTGTATAGAAAATATTTTATAATAATAATGCTATAATAATAATATTTCGTTTAATTAATTATTGGTAACGTATATTAAACTAAATATTTTATGTTGCTTGTTTGAATATTCTCTAGATTTTGATTTAAAAATAAGTTTTTCATATGAGAACCGTATTATTAGGCTGATATATTATTTTATTGAGAAAACATAATGATAAACTTAGCCTGATCACCTCCTTTTCGTAAGTAAAAAAAAATTAATACATTGTTAGGAAAGCATTGTGAATAGAACAGTTCACTATTTAGAGTTTTGTTGGTTGCAATTACCCATGATTGTTTTTTAAACGCAACGTTGACTAAAAACTGAACCAAGGCTTTCAGTTATAAAATTTATTAAAAATGCATATAGCCTCGTTAAATTTGACAATTGTTAACAATTGTTACTGTCATACAGTTCATTGCAGTAGCGGCTCGTGAGTTATGAAAGAGAGTGGGCACAATATAAAAACATAAATAAATTAAATTCGAAAGTGTACTTCCTAATTCTTTCATTAATATACTATAGGATCAAATTGTTTTGGCTACTAGTTTCTACATACGGTAGTAACTGTCTTCTTCAGGCCTCAGCATGATCTCATAATAGTCAACGGATTAAAAAACTTAGCAAACAGTGCATTGTATTATAGTTATATGATTCGCTGACGTCGCGGGAAAAGAAATGTCCGGCCGCAACAGTCAACTATTATGGGATCATGCTGACGCCTGAAGAAGACAATTACTACCATATGTCGACACTAGTAGCCAAAAGCTAAAACAATTTGATCCTATAGTATATTAATAAAAGAATTAGGACCCACATTTTCGAATTTAATTTATTTATCTAATTATTAGTTAGATTTACTACTCACTTAATTATGGACTATCAAACATACGAAATAAAAACATACCTATTTTTTGCACATAAAATCTAGGAGAATTTTGCAAAATTTTATACACATACTTAACCGGTGCAAAATATGATAATTTTTTCCACATCTTCGTTGTACTTAATTTTATGTCGCAAATAAGCACTGTCTAACTGTTCACGTATGTCCATTTTGCCTAGAACATTAAAATCCACGCATGCATTCATGTGAGAAACGAAGTTTTCGTGTTTCTTTGCCCTCTTTGCGATATGCTTTAAATCATTCAACCCTTCTTTATTCAACGCACTAACCTTTTTCTTAAAAATTACGCAGATAAAGCAAAATAATTTAGTTGTTAGTGAACATGCGCACATCCACTCATATTTTTCGTACATATTTCTATTGAATACATACTCTATTGTAAGTTGAAGTTTTACTTGGGGAAGTGTAGTGTTATTTGAAGATCAGAAATAGGCCTTCCTTTCTTCTTAATTGAAAGTTTTTCCTCAAATGATAGCGGGTTTTTTAAAAGATTTTGCACACAATTAACTTCCATCATTAATAATGAACGTCACTTTAAACCTTTGAAATCGCACATGCGTGGCAGTCGCATTGAATGCAAGACGTTAACTGGAGACACGAAATTGCGTTCCCCAAATAATAAATACTTTGGGCCCACTACTAGCACATTTTTTTTTTTTGGTTTCTTCTTTATCATAAATCATAATACCTTGAAATTGTTATTTAAAGTAACTTTTCTGCGTTAAAGGAAAAGAATACTGATTTAGTATTAAGAATTAATTACTTAATTGGACAAGATCTACTTTCTTGATTTAAAATAGCTATAATTATTTGAATGTTATCCTATTAGTTTGTTGGATTTGACATTAAGTAAATATTTGTTTAATTCAACTAATTTGTGCCGACTAAATATCATTGTATGACCAAATAACCGAATGTGTTACGCTAAACAAATTGTAATTTGCTTTAAATAAATGTCTATGACAAAATATATTTTGCTGTTTCAGCAAATCGTTTTTTTTTTGTTTTTTTTTTTGTTGCTATAGTCAAAAGCTTTCACTAAGTATTATGCATGCATACGGTCCAAACGCGTTTAAACTTCACCAGGAGAAACAAGTAACTACGAACCGTTCACAATCTGTTTCCATTTTCACTTAAGCAGGATAGAAGATAACATATGTACTAATACATAACGTGCATACGCTGTAGGTAGGTAGCGGTACGGTTGAGAATGCGGTTAGCACCCGATACTTTATTTGTATGCGCGTATCCTTCGTCCTGCTGTATCTCGAACTAGAGAAAAAAGCACAAGCGCCCGTTCCACTGCCGCTCGGGACCGCGCACGTTATCCTTTGTAAACCGTTCACGAATAGTCGTCGATCCCTTCTCCAGTCGGTACGGCGGACAGTTCCATGGCCGCGGTGATCTTGCGGCCAGTGCTTAGCTCTCTTCGCAAGAGACAGGTCAGACTCGAGCCTGGTGATCCGAAAAATACGCGTGGCATGTATGTTTACCGATTCTACTGCCAGTAGAATAGCTTATACGGTAGCGAGACAGTCGAAGAGCGGCGTATGAGTGCCGATTATAGAACGATTCCAAAGTGTTATTGTGACCGTATTTATTGTATAGTATTAACAATACCGAATTCTCACAGTGACTTTTAATTTTATGCCCGGCAAGTTCAGGCGCCTTTTTTCCTTCCACCTTTTTCAAATCTGAACGGTGAAAACGTCACAACAGGTCAGTTGATTTTGTTTCTTCAGTACTCTTATAGCTAATATAAATTTAGCATTACCATTGCTAGTTATATGTGAGTTTCTATAGCTGTTAATACTTATTTCTTCATTATACATATAAATTAAAATATTGTTCTGAAGCAGGATTGATAACATACCACATCATTTGATTTATGACTTACACGACCTTGGGGATATTATAATATTTTGACTCGTTAATTTTTATATTTGACTTGTAACTTGGGAAGCGTAAACTACATTGTTTATACTAGAGCCACACACATACACAACTAATGGACGTCGCATTTAAAATAATTTAGATAATTTTTTAAATGTCCCATGTTTGTTAATAATAAAATTGTAGTGTCAATTTTATAATGTGATAATTTCGAGCTGCTAGACGAAGTGCTTGGGAATTAATATTCAAATTTATTCATGGCAACTTCTTTAGTATGCCAGTTATTTGGATTAGACGAGGTGCCCAAATGTGAGTCCCCTAATTTCTATATAATTACCAGAAAGAGAAATTGATTTTTTTAAATTTTAATAATTTTACTTAATGTATGGATCACAGTTAGTATGTTAAATATCTAATCTAGATAAGATTTACAATTAAAATAAGTGCACAAATTCTTTAAATACTATCATATTATTAAACGCATTCCAATATGTATTAAATCACTAGGTACAATGGATTTCCAAAACATTTTTTACGTCTGCAAGTGGAATTAGATTGTTTTTTTAATTATTTTAAATGCGTTCATTATATTCAAATATGCAATAATTTACTTAGTTTTTGAATGCTTTCCTATTTTATGTTAAAGTAATACCCACAGAATAGTAATTAACTGCAATTTTATAAGTGGAAAAATTCTAAATTTTATACAAAATTATTATACATATTATATAAAATATTTCAAGGATTAGGAATGTTTGCTACTAAATATATTGTATCATTAATATAACAAACTTCCTTGTTCAAATACAGCATTTGAATAAAAGCATAAAAGTAAGTTTCCCAGAAATAAATTTTGGTTTAAATATATGTAGGTACACCTATTATATGTAGGCGACTATTTAAAGTGTATAAAAGAAGCCTTTCTATCGAATTTTCCCGACGCGGATTAGCAAATATGGAAATATTGACCTATGTATGGAATCGTGTTTACCGAATAAATCGTGAAGGAAACGTGTGGAGTTTCCTTTGTCATAGATTTGCGTATATCTCGGCTTCGCATTTAGATATTTATCAATCAGTATGTAATACGATAGTAAATTAAGCGGAGTTAGTATATATATTATATGTACGGTGAAATTTCTTTGTCTGAACTTTGCTTGGACGATAAAATTTTGGCGCACCGACGACGCGATAACAACGGCTTATCAATCTGTTGCACCCAAATCGTTCAGCTGTTTTTTATCTGTTTTAGTGCGAGTTAGTGAACCGTTCTATTTTTAAGTACTAAAATGGAGTAATTTACGGTTTAATTCATCGTGATTCATAATTAAAATTAACAAATGCCCGCATCGTCACTCTTGCAAAAGCTTGTGAAATCGTGCTTTAACATGCTTTTAGCCGAGCAAAAATTATGCCACTCATTGAAAATGTTAAGAATTAAGTAATTTCATTCAGTAACTTCAAATCGGAAGACGATTATACAATATACCAACAATATGCTTAAGCAGTAAACACGGATAGCTATAAGTATAAGTACATACTTTGACACTGGTTATTCTAGAAAACGGGTCGTCTATAACTAACTCCTAATTATAGTAGATTAAGAAATTCAATTTGCAGATTACGTTCGAAGTTCTACACTTACGTAAATTTTAAGTCGTGATTGCGCTGAGTAAGCAGGTTAGCATTTTGCTTAATAGTTCCAATAATTTCCATTAAATACTTGTTTTTACTGTTGAACAAAGGAAGAGAATGAATTACCCTTTTTGGATGTTTTGGTTGCCAATGCGGTTACTAACGTATAAGAGAAACCAATTAGTTCGGTTTGTATTCCTAGTTCTAATTCGAATTACACAAAAATTCATATTGTTCAAAATTGAACAAAAAAAAAAAATTTCTAACATAATGGCGGATCGGTTGCCGTTTGTGATCAAGCGAGTTCAGAAATTTGCAACAGACTTGCGTATACATTCCTAAATTGGCACAAAAATTAAGACGTACCTATTATTGAAATGGACAAAAAGAAAGTAGTTTTCTATAATGAGAATAAATAAATATTTTTAAGTATAGGTACACAATAAAATGTAAATAATGTAACACAAACTATGTAGGATAAACTTTACAACAATTAAAAAGGAGAATCCAATAACACAAATATAAATATGATGATTATTGACATACGAGACATGAATTTGATTTCGTTTCATTTGTGGGGATTACCAGACACCTTAATGGTAACAGGGTAATATGGTTAGGCATGTTATTCATATTCATTTGTGGTTGTAGATTATAGGTATAATTATAATATAAAACTGATTTCAGAAAATACTTATATTAATAGCAATATTTTAGTTTTTCGTACGTTTAACACAACTCAATAGTTCAATGGATATGTTGATGTTAAATGATAATAAATGAAATGTTCGGTTCATTCAAGTTTATTGTTATAATTATCTTAAAAGCCAGGTGTTTTGGCTAAACGTGACTATCTTCAGACTCTTAAACGTTAATGTAAAATAAAGTAAAGGCGATTAGTTAATCTCCTTACACTACACCAGTAAATTGATCCATAATAGTAATTACTGAGACGATATTTTATTCTTTATATATTTTCAATTAATGACAAAACGTTGCTTTATTTTACATTGACGTTTAAGAACCTGAAGATTTCTGGGTTTAGCCGAAATAAGTAGCTTTAGGATAATTATAACAATAAACCTTAATAGACCAAATTGAGGGATCATTTCATTTATTATTTACTTACATCTAAATAATCATCAATTTCAGGTAGAGAACATCAGTTTACTTAATTTTTTTTTATCAGTTACTTACCTGATAGATGTCCGTTTCATGCTTTAGTGGAATAGCAGAAATTTCGATATTAGGAAATAGTGTTTGCTGCACCTTGGTGCGGATACCATGTATTTGATGTGCCGTTTAGTATACAATGTGTATTCATTTCTATCGTTATAACATGTATAGCTGCAATGGTATTCATTTTGTTTGAATTATTAACATATGTCGAATTTGTCATATTAATTACTCAAATTCCGTTTTACTTAAGGTATTGTATCAATTAAAATCAAAAACATGATACACATAATAAATAGTTGCTTGTAATTTATAGTTGGAATAACATTGCGAAGACGACTGAAACGTCATTTTTTGTAAATGGAAATATAGTACAGTAGAATTTTTTTCTTAAAAATAGGTGTTTGATGTTTATTACTAATTCATATTTTTTTCTTTTCTTTGTATATAGCCGTATTTATTTTATGAAATTCCATTACAATAAGATGTTAAATTTTTTGTATGTTTTTCACTGACGGGATTTCGCCCAATGCACATATGGGTATTATGTGAAAACGATGAACATTGCCGAAATTTGTGGTGGACTTAATTTCCTTGTACGCTGGTTTGAAAGCTATTCATCAAAATCGTAAACAAAAAGTAGTTATTAACGAATACTCGTCTAATATACGCACTGTAGATAGAGGAGTACGACAGTGGTCTGTTCTGGGCCCTTCACTTTTCTTAGTCTATATAAACGATATACCTTTATCTCTAAACTTAGCTACAAATATTGCGCTTTATGGTGACGATATTAATATTTTAATCAGCTCAATTGATGTTTCACGAACTTGCCAAATAATATCAAGATATGCAATAATTTTAAATGTTTTAAGTTCAAAGTTAAATGCATCTACTTTCACTGTCCTGTTATTCGTTAAACGATTACTTATTTTAATACTTCTGAACTGTATTTTCTTGATGAATTTCTTTATATTTTCTTGTATCTTTGTAGATTGACGCTATTTTGTATGGCTTTTGCCATAGTTTGAAATAGAGATTATTATTATATGTTAAAATCTAATAATTAAAATAATTTAAAAAAGAGTCAAATTTCCTCTTCCTAACAGTTGACGGAACTTTGAAATATGTGTTTTAATCAATATAAAGTAAATAATTAAATAAACTAAAGCTCTTCGCAGAATACAAGGCAAAATCAGGTAATATGGCAATAAATACACGCTGGGAACCATAATGTATCTCTTCCGTTAAGCGTTTTTCACAGGTTTTCCATGGTATAATATATCGGAAAGCCTGTTTAAAGGTACTACTTATATAAAATACTATTAGTTTCGACAAATCATATTTGTTTAAAACGCGATATATCAAAATCCCAACAAAATTTATACTTTATTGGAAATCTTTGTTCAAAATCACTGCCAGCGTCGGCTTTTAAGAAAAAAAATCAAGGCGCGCTTGTGGTCAGAGAATATCTACCGATTGAGGAGTATACTACACTCTCCTTATCTGAATATTTAGTTTGTTACTTTGTGCATTGGTTCTTTGTCTTTTTCATACAGTCATACAGATTTTAGCTTACACTTTTATTTATAAGTGCATTTTACTAATTTTATTAGATTATTATTATTATTACTTTAATACTGGCAGATGTTTCTGCGCAGTTATAATTTATTTGACGTCCCTGCGTTTCCTTTTTCTTGTGGAAAGCTTCTGACTTGGAGTCTTAGTATTTCCCATTATCCTAGTACATACGGACGTGTTGTTTTGTTTTGTAAATTCGATACATATATAAAAGTGATCGTCAGATTTTATATTTGTTGCCATTTACTAAAATCAAAATATTATGTAACAGCAGTTTACTCGGCACGTCGTTCCATAGCAAGATTGATTCTCAATAATGATTAAATTTCATCAACATTTCCGAATGTCGCATGTAAAATTTGCGAATCTATTAGATTGCTTGAAACTAAAGAAGTTAAATTAATAAATATTGCTTTGATTAAGAATGGAATGAACAACTCTTGTTTTGCATTTGAAAATATTTATCTATTCAAGTAGAAAATATCTAACATAAATATTGCTTATTTTGTTCGTTGGTTATCGTCCACCAATCGGAGCCCGGCAGACAGTACGCATTTGTAATTTTATATCGCAGCGTAGTGCAAAGGTACTCACTTGGTGGAATTCTAGAAGCTTCGGTGCCCAGTTCATCGGTGCGCTTCTGTGTAGTAAACATCAGTTTTAGGATGAATTATAATTATTTAGCTTTTCATAAATAAAGTGTGTAGTGGGCCCACTCTCGTTTAAAGCAACGTATTATAAAAAATCGCTTTTAGTGTGCCTCCCAATGCTTTTGTGTGCTACACTATAGTCGACGACCACCTTAAGCTGCGAGAAAGAGAGGCTAGCAGGTGGTGTGAAAATCAGATAAGCAGGTGTAAATCATGTGTCAGTTTGGAAAACTTGTAAAAAATAATTGCTTTACCCTTATCATTTACAAAAGCATGGGAGCCGCCTGACCTGGAGAGTTCGGAAACACTGCGGAAACACACGTTTTAAAAAGAAAAACATTGCCTTTCAGTGAAAATGATTCTTTGAAAAGGTTAAATATTTATTATCACTTCAGCGTCTTTTGAGTTTTTTTTCTCGGGCAGGTAGGCTAAAGGAAGAACACTATTGGGTGATTTAGTCGTTTTGGTTTATATACATCATACAATATATGTATTTGTATCTAGTTATGAGCCAATAAAGTGAATTATTATTATTATTATTAGTATGACCCACACTATATCTAACAGATAACATTCTTTATGTTCCTTGAAACTTGCGAAACTTTCCAAAATCACTTTAAATCTTCTTCGCAGTCATTTAATTTACTAAAGTTCATATCGTTTTCTCTGTTAATTATTTAAAAATATATATAAGTATAAGTATGAAATATATATAAGCTTGCTATTTATTCTTTTTTTAAGATTTGCAGGAAATTATTGCATTTCTCATTACAACTTAAAATTTTTGAGTGCACTATTTGACAATTTCCATTTCGATAAAGTTTTTATTATTTGAGAGATGTAGTGGGTACACCAAGTTACGTAAAAAATCGTTAATGTATCTTCCAAAGGCTTCATAGCAATAACAAAGTACAGCGAGAGAAAATAATTTCCGCGGAGCTTGATAGTAAAGAACTAACATCCGGCGGTATCTGTTGCCGCCCGCCGGGAAAGAAATACCTAAATTCTTTTCATTTATTTTATTCAATAAAGCCTGACATTTACAATACATTCCGTAAAAATTATGTTCACGTCATCTTTTTCTTTACTACAAAGCTCCGCGGAAACTTTTTTCTCTTGGTTTACAATCCGTATAATTAGTTACATAATATTTATATCTTCAAGCAATAGACCTCTATTTTCTATTGTAGCGTTGCAAAGATTAATAGCCAATTTACAAATTACATGCCAATTTGAGCAATTGTTGCCGCAAATACTTCATGGATCGGTTAACGAAAATGCTGCAATTTCTTTTTTTTTTATAAGGTCGCTCTAATAAAATTACTTTTTTAAAATTTTGCAAATTACTTATAGTTTTATGATTTTTGTACATCTTATAATTACAAATGAAAGTAATCCTAATTATAACGCCTTTACTTCCTTACATAAAAGTGTAGGAACATATTAAAATTGAAGTGTTTGAAGTTAAAAAATAAAAAAATAAAAAAGTTGTAGAGGTCTAGAGTTTGGTAAATCTATAATTGCCGTTATAACATTAGTAATAAAATGGTATGCTTTACATTTCTTTTAGTTATTCTTAAATTTTAAGCAAAACGTCCAAAATTAGTGGATGAACCATTATATAAAAAATGAATGTAATCCAATTCTGCACAATTGAACATATTAACACTGTTGAAAATATTGTCGATGTTGGCGTCAATTTTGCGCTAGTAAAATATTTTAGTGTTAATTTTTACAAACTTTGAGAGACGATTTGACTATGTGTGTTTAATAGAACAGAAATTACTAGAATTTCGTGTGAATTTTTTGTTCGGATATGAGGATTCACTATTTTTCTAGACATTCAGAAGCGTCAACCAATCAATTTTTTTCTCTCGGATAGAAATATAAGCTTTGTTCCAAGAAAGCCTGGAACCCATCACTGATCGTGCGAGATATGCGCAGTGAAAAATAGGCATTCCAAGAAAGCCAAACTTAAAATCCTCGACTAGTAATCATGTGTTCCAACATGGTTTGTAATAGTTTGCTGACAGTCAGAACGATTTGCGGATTTTTCTCAAACCGATATGTACTGTTAGCAACGCATGCGCATGTTAACTTTATAGCCATATAACCTATGCCGAACTTTCACTCAGCGTCACCTATCGGTTATTGTATATATTAATGTGCGTTCCAACTAGTTCTAACACAGTACAAGTTTGGGATTTGTTTCAAACGAAGCATGGGCATTAAAGGAGTACATATCCTTGTCGGCAACTAGTCACCAACTTTTTCTTGGAACAAACCTATAGAAATCCCACAGAAATCACGTGCATTGCGCGTGTATATGTTTTTGGGTTTGTTTCTGCGTATTAACGTATCCAAACAAACCACCAAACGTGTACTGACCTGCAAAGTGTAACATTGTGTTATTAAATGTTAATTCCAGTGTGCCTAAAAAATTTCAACATCTTAAAGATGTATTGGGAACATCAATTTACATAATTAGTTCAGATTTTTGTCAAATAGCATGAACATTCACTTAACTTTATAATGGTTCTCAAAAAATCATTTTAAAATTGGCATGTTTAGTTGAAACCAAAACTTTTGAATGAGTGGTCCTGCATATTTATAATTGAGAAAACGTCTTAAAGAGAGAATATTATAGCACTAAGAAACAAGAGTTGTATATTAAAAAGACGTCGTGTTTATAAAACGGTGTTAAATCACTTAATAGACCGCATTCATTTAGTTAAACCGCTAGTAAATTTGTCTACTTTAGATCAAGTAAAATGTGACTAGAAGTGTTTTATAATTCCACGTATCAGTTGGACAAAATAACCCCTTAGCAATAGACAATACTTGACTATCTTTGCTCCTCAAATTTAAACTCGTATAGTTCTCGACAAAATAACACGAAAAGAGTGTGGACCTCTCCTGACTATTAAAATTAGTCAAAAAAGTGTTAAAATCTTCAACATTGAAGTAAATATAGATCAATATAATTATTATATATATAGTCTTGTTGATATTTGTGTAAAAGATATGCATAAAAACAAAATATAAAGAATGCAGAAGTATTCACCGCGTGTTATATTGCCTTTTAAATAACGTAAATAACTTTTAAAGAATAAAAGACGCTATTACAATTTTAGTAGAACACCTTAATCAAATACAGTTTAATTTGATTAATAAATAAATGTATATTCGTCATTAAAAATAAACTACCAAATTGGTAAAGTTAAATTAATTATTACATTTTCAACAAATTAAAACGAATATATGGTCGGGTTTAGAGCGACCGCCTCGATTATCCGTATATCTCACATTGATTGTGCCTAGCGTTCGGACTTGCTATGATGCGCTCGCTTACAACCACACAGTATAACTATACACTATAATCTAAAATTGTCCATATATCGTATTATTTCTGTTCTAGAACCTTCTCAATATTGTACTTCGTCATATTGTTCTTGGTTCAGCTCTATTTTAATAAATTTAGATAATAAATATTTAACAATAGACATTGCACGTTTGGGAAACGTCAAACTACAAAATACCAGAATAAACAAAATTAACAATGCAAATATGTGTAAATAAACCTGCGAAAACTCAACAGCTCTAGTGTAATGTAGACAAATAGATTTCAGAATTATTGGGGAAAATAATAATAATCTAGGTACGCAAGGGTTCGAATAGAATTTGAGAATTCGCTGACCTTGAATGAAATGTAAGAAACAACAATAGAAAATTTTGGACTTAAGTAAGAAAACTAGCAACATGTTAAAAGAAACCCGCAAGAGCTTTCAAGAATGAAGAAACAATGAAGTAAAAACGACCTCGAAAGAACGCAATGGAAGTTTCAGCTAGGCAGCGTTAGGATTACTTATGACGGTAATAGAGAAGCGTCATCTGCAAGAAACAATGAATCAAGAGTAGATGGAACTGATTTAAAGCGAGTTCAGATTGTGACGTACGATTGGTACGGGTGGGAGCACCAATTTCATGCAATTCACGAAGAAAATCTTCACTGGAGGAATATTGTTCGAGGCAAATACATCTATAACTATATCTTTGAAAGGGCACAGATTTAATCACTTTTGAATTCGCGGACCTTCGGAAGAAGCCAAGGATAGATACTACACATCAGAAAATTATTGTGATATATGATGATATGATAGTAATGTCGTTATTAAAGTAGATTTGCCGTGTTTATTTGGTATGAGCTGTAAACTTACAAATATCAATGTAATCGATCAAGATTGTTCTGCAACTTTACTTCGCCATGGTAACATTACTGTTAAAACTGTAGTATAATGGAACTGTCAACCAACTATTTTATATCAAATCGTTTATTTCTTCCTTCTTTCTTCTTTATCCCTTACCTTTTTTGTATGAAGATTTAAGAATGAAATTCGATGTGAAATATAGTTGTAATGTTTCGTAACATTTTCAACGTTACACGAAATTTATCTTCAAGTCTTCAGAATGAACGAATACATCAAAATGTATGTAGAAGATATATACAGTAATTATACAGAACAATAATCAATGATATTAGTGTATTTTTACATTAAGACACTGTAATTATTTAAATATATTAAATTCTAAATTTACAGCTTGATGTAAACTGTCTCAGCTAGTTGCAAATTCCTATTCCAGCCGTAAAAAAGTACCTGAAATGTTTCTGTAATCTTCTTCTTACTGTGTACCTCCGACACCAGGGCAATAAATACTAGTACTGTGCATTTTAACCGAATAACTGGTTAATCGGTACTATCATAAGCGGTTAACCGGTCACTGCGATTGATCGGTCATAAAGATTAACCGGTTGCATAAGTTAACTGGTCACGGCGATTAACCGGTCAATTCGATTGAGTGAAATAAACTGGGTGAGTTTTATCTTGAGACAACGGAATACCTCTAGAACACTGCATCAAATCAAAAAAAGATCTTAACCCTTCGTTAGTGTGTTGGGGTATGCCATACCCGAATATGTTTGCCTATGTTTTTTTGGGACCAGAATTTATTTCGTTTTAAATTAATATTTATTCTTTAAAACAAAAAGAAAATAGAAGAAAGTATTATTTTTTTAATAAATGATCGGTAAAGGATCATATTTTGCCAATGACACATTTGATATTCCAAATTTTCCGCATTCTAAGTAAATTTTAATTTGGGATATGACATACCCCAGAACACTAATTATGTCATTTTTTTTCGCCACACTAACAAAGGGTTAATAAGATTCGTTATAATGTAGGGGGCTTACTGAATGGTGCCGAACTCGATCCCCCACCTCACCGCCCAGAGTGGAAGGGGGACAACTTTGAAATCTTAAATAGGAACCCCCATTTTGTATTGCAGATTCGGATTCTACGCCATCAAGTATGTAGTTTTTGTTTGAAACTCTTTTTTCGATTCGTACCAGATTGCGCTGTAATCGCAAAAAACATGATTGTGAACGTCTAGAAAAAATATACAAAAAAGAGAAGCAAGCAAACACTGTTTTAGAGCTAGTTATAACAATTCGTATTAAAAAAAAAGGAAATGAGGATTCAGAAAATCAAAAATACTGCTAAATAAAAAAAAATCAACCCCTAAGAATAGTGGCTTTTTTATATGAAAATGCTAGTGTACCTATAAGGCCTTATATAAACTGTTACGAGAAGCACAATTTAACGTAATTTATAAAGTCCAAAATTATTGAGATACTGAAAATAAAAAAAATACTGTAGCGTATAAATTTAAGCTCTTAAAATATGTTCAAGGATGAAGCAAGTTATAGCAAACTTTAAAAATAAAACATTAAGCTGACGTCTTAATTTATATAACAATACTATTTTTAAAAATTGTAGCAGACGTATATTACACAAAAACATTATAAAAGTAGTAAAATACTTATATAAAGATAGATGTACAATAAATAAAACTGCCTTTTAATCGATTATGGCGGTTATCCGACCAAAGTAGATAACCGGTCAGGACAATTAGTCGGGAGAACGCGCTTCGACGAGTGCGCTACCTATTTTATTTATATTTTTTTTTAGACCAACTTTAGAAGCAATTGTATATTTTAGCAAGTTTTTCGTAATCTTTTTATCATTAAAGCCATATTAAACCTTTGTGGACGTTTTATAAGATGTGTGTAATCTGGGGGTGTCCAGTATCCGAAGGCTTAACCCTAATGTTTTTTTTTTCATATGTAAGCATATTGATGAATCGACAAAATTCTATGTATTTTTGGTAAATTACGTATTTAACAATGCAAATACGCTTGTAGTTTGCCACAATGTGAATTATTAAAACAATGGTTGGATATTTTGCGTAAGGATTGAAGTGCCGTCACTTGGTCGAAGAACAAATTGATTTGTTCCAAACATTTCAAAGAAGACTTATAATAAGAGCAGACAATATAAAGAATAATTACACTATAATCAGCTTAAATTTTCGCTACAGCCTAAGGATAGCAAAGACATCTGTCTTACAATTACTATACTTTCATTGTGGAGTTTGATGGTTGAATTATTAGACAATAAACAGCATCCTTTAAAAAGAAAACTGAGGTATGAACTGTATAATTTTACTTTAGTTATTGTTTATCCAATACATACTACAATTTTTATTATATAGTTTATAAATATGAATGTTTGCCATGTTCTCGTGGACAATTGTATCACCCATTTCGCTTGCATTTTTCTTGTTTGAATATACTATATATATATAATAAACAAAAAAAAAAAAACTAGCGATAATAAAATGTCAGGGGGTAGAAAAAAAACTCAATCAATACGTGTTTTAGGCCGAATATCCATCTTCAGAGCCTTCTATTATTAAAAACAAAAACATAACGATTAAACAATACTCAATTTGGACATAACCATGTAAAAAAAAAAACCCTTTGAACTTTTCATATCTTCTGTTTTAGCAGGCACATGGCAACAACTTTGAAGCAACTTGACAGCTCTACAACAGATTCAGGTAATGGTGCGCGATAAAATTACATTTGTGAAGGCGTTCCACACATACAAATACTTTTTTTAACATATAAAATTAATTTCAAATCACATAGGTATATTTACATTTTGTAGTGAGAGCAGAAATATTTATACTAGGTCAATATGTATAATATACAGATCAAACAATCCATCTATAGTCAGGGCATCGCAGGTCGGAACTATTCGGGAAGGGAGATAGCGTAAGTTACTCTATTTCGCCAACAAAATGTAACTGCGCGCTGTTGAGGGAAGCGCTGTATCACGAGGTATCACCACGGCATCGTTACTTTTCTCTTGTCGAATGATTTCGACATACAATACCCTGACTATAGGTGGACTGTTTGACCTGTATATAATGTGAATTGCTCTGCTGTATACAAAGAATAAATAAAGTACATGTGTCACTGTTTTTCCTGCTGGAATATGGATTTAAATTAAATTTTGCCGCTAGCATCGATCTTCAAAATGGCTGCCTTCAAAATTAGAAGTTTCGCGCATCTTCAAGCGAGTTCTCCGAACTAAGAACTGACTATATAGCTAGCTTATATTTATAGCAGAATTAGATTTCAGTCTAGAGGGCACAAAATTGAGAGAATTAAATACAAAAAGCCAAGAAGCAAGAATTTCTACGTTAGACGGCGCCCACCAAGCAAAAAAAAAGCCAAAGGTTTTCTTCAAATCTAGAAAGGCCCTACTTGAGATTTACTTGTATACCATTGATTCAAAAGTTTCACCACAAACGATGATTTTGTTTTAGCTTTTCTAAAACTATAAATTAATAGCAATTAATTTGTTTATAATATTATAGAAGCCGCTTAAAATGGATGTTTTAGTTTTAATGCATATAAATAGCCTTAAAACGTCAGTGTCAGAAAGATTTCCGGAATCGAGTGTTAATATATTTTAGAGGTATGAGAATATACTCTGCCTGTATTAATAATATTAAATTAGGTTATCGTTCGAATTAAACATGCATCGGATTGGTGCCAAATGTGGCAATTTAGCCGTAGACAAGAAGGTTATTTACCTCGGAAATTTTGGCAAGGCTTCACGTCCAATAACGGCCCTAATTTTCTATTCAATTTGGTCGACGTAGTTATCATTAGAAATAGAAGCGAAAAGTAATAACTGAACGTTCTTCCAAATATGATTTCCATTTGCATGTAACGGACAATTATTTGAAAAGGAACACTAGCTATTTTCGCTGTACCAACACTGGCGAGCGCAAAAGTTAAAGTGTCCTTATCTGCATACGAAATTTACATATTTACGCGATGAATATGCAAAAGCACTGTACCCGCTAGTAATTAATAACGACCGTACAAGAAACAGACAAGAGAACCGGCCAGGACAGATGTAACATTGTACGAGCTTATAGCGCTTGCGGTGTCGAGGTACAGAGTTCTGGAATTTATTTAAAAAGTACGGGGGAGTACAAGATTATTTTTTGAATCTAACGCTCATCAATTTTAATAATGTTAAAGCACGGAGTTTTAGTAACTTGCCGTTATTTTTTCAGAGGTGTAGATGGAAGTTTGCTCTGAAAAACTAAAAAAAAGAATGATTTCATGTACATAGAATCCTTAAAATACATTTAAAAAGAGGTTATTAATTTAAATTTTATTGAATTAGCATGTTGCCCCATTTAATCTCACCTAAATCTAGTCTCATTCTACTAACTATAAATGCGTATACAAAGAACGTTATACGCACACTTTTCTAATAGGTACCTATATGTATCTCGATGTTTTCATTTTATTTATAGCGACGGGGTAACCTTGTAAGATAAAGCTATAAATACGCTATAGGATAGGAATATCAACAGTATCTAACATGGATGGTATTTTTATGCTTATATTAACAATATTAGAAACAATATAGCTGCCAATAAATCTTTGTTTGTTTAAAGTTTCTCGACTTCATTCAAGAAATTTAATCAAGTTAAACACAAAAGTTCTATCAGGTAGGGAAAATTTAGAAGAGGAATATTTTCCCTTAATGAAACTCTGTTGGTTTATGGATCACGTTATCGTGCCAATCACGGATTACAGGAATTTGTTTATATTATCATCGAGAAAAGATCCTGTTGGCTGTTAGGCATGGTTTTAAGAAAAGTTATTTTATAAGATACGTTTTAAAGGGAGTTTTAAGTTTAAAACTGAGTGGCTAGCTACCAGTATTTTAATGGGCAAATACTTTTAAGTATTATATCATGTAACGTACTTTTTACATAATTTTGTTGTAATAAAAGTTTTTAGTGTTTATTTATAATGAAAACAAAAAGAAATTTGACAATATAGAGAATTGTGTAGTAGTTGTTAACTTCTGTATGTTCTCAGGAAATAGAGTGACAGACATATCTCCATATTCCTTCTACCAAAGAGTTAAATTGCTGCGATTTGCATACAAATTCTGTAAACAGGGCAGTTGTGAATCCCTTAAAAAATCCTTTGCAGACCAATTATATAACAAAATTAGCAACGACCTACATATTTGGGTTGTTTTTTTTGAAAAATCGAAACCTATAACAGTTCAAAGTTGTATGTGCTCCATTATCATAGATTAATTTGTTCGTTAAATTAATCTGTGATAATGCGACTGTACAGAATGTCGCAGAAACAGACAAATCTCTATTTATTCTGTTATTTTAAGTGGTACACCCTATATGTTCACTATTCCATTTTTAAATTCTGCGTAGAAAAGTAATATTATTTTATATAAACTGTTATATGGCTATTTGCAGTAACAACGTTGTTATTTACCCTCTTGGTTAAGGCGGCGTAGTTTGTATTTGCAATTGTTTTAGGTATTCATACTTCAAGTACAGTATAAGCAGTAAGGACAATGGATGAGTCATCGGAGTCTCAATTTCTAAGCCTGACTTTAGGCCTCCTTCAGACAAGGCGATTAGTTGATTCCACTAGTTGAATAGATGATTGTCAAGGAGCATACTGATAGCAAATGATTGGGAATGGCCTTCATATCAGAATGTTCCTTGACAACCGTCCGTTCAACTAGTGGAATCAACTAATCACCTCATCTGAAAGAGGCCTTAATTCACACAACAGCTTTCCAATATGGCAGTTTGTTACTGTTTACGTTGGTACCTACATACATTAGTTTACTCATCCGTTTAATCTACATGATTTACTTGTTTTACTTATTTATTTTACGTATTTTATTTGTTTTAAATTATCCATGCAGTTTTAAAAACAATTAATGAACTTTGATAAGGTACATTGTGTAAAAGGTAAGGTTAGTGGCCATAACATTTACATACTTTATTATACGTCTATATTTGTTGTGTTTGAGTGAAATAACCGTGAAAAAAGACGACAATGGGCTTCATGTTATTGTGCCTTTCGCTCTTGCAAGATAAAGTCTGACGCTAACAATGGTCGCAGTTTCTTTGTATTTCCGAATGAATCTATTTTTGTAATCAAACTTTAAGAATTAAGAATTGAGGAACTACAGTGTAAAAAAAGTTGCAGTAACATTACATGTAAAATCGTTGGTAACAAAGTTGCCTACAATTTTACCGGTAAATTTGCTTCATAAGGTAAAATTTCTACCATCTAGTAAATTTCACATGCTGATGTATTTTTCAAAGATTGTGCTGTAAAATTCGTATGTAATATTTATATGAACTGTATATTTGCCGAACGCGTACAGTTAAATAACCTAATAACCAATCACGTTGCGGCGTATTCAAGTAAAATAAATATAAAAGATCCTCAAATTTTTACCCAAATTTAAATACCCAAAAAAATTGTCAATTTTACACTTTTAAGTAAATTTTGATAGTAAACATAAAATTGTACATATTTTTTCCTGTATTTTCCTTTCGAATTTTTATTACATCTTAAACTTACATGAAAAAGCTATAAATTTTACCGAAATCTTTTTTCCATGTTAAATATCCTAGAAAAAAACATGTAAAACAAAATTTACATGATTTATTGTGGTAAATTCACAACGTTATTACATGTAATATTCCCAATTTACCATGGCAAAATTACTGTAATTTTTTACAGTGTATAAACAAATCCTAAATGAAAAGGAAGGCATACATATAAAAACGGAGGATACACTAACGGAAAAAGAGGAAAACGAGGTTGGATATCCTGCAGAAATTGAGATGCAAGAACAAATTAGAAACCTTCGTAATAATAAAGCTCCAGGAGAAGATGGAATAGTGGCGTAAATACTAAAGTGTGGAGGACAATAGTAGGGCAAGCATATGTATCAACTTATTCAATAAATATGGAGACAAAACAAAATCCCAAATGACTGGAACACGGGTATAATCATACCAATCTACAAAAAGGGGGATAAAGATAAATGTGAAAACTATAGACCTAACGCTGTTAAATATAACCTACAAAGTATTAGCAAATATTTTAAATAAAAGGTTGAAATCGTGTACAGAGAATGTTATGGAAGACTATCAAAATGGTTTTAGACCGAGGAGATTAACTATTAATGCCATACATACATTAAATCAAGTGATAGAGAAAACACGGGAATGTAATAGAAAACTACATATAATATTCATAGGTTTTAGAAGGGCATTCGACTCACTAAGAAAGAAGAACAGAATAGAAGAACTAAAAAACCTAAAAATACCAAAAAATGTATAAAGTTAATTAGTAGTCTGGAAACACAAACATAAAAGTAAAATTCAAGGAATAACAACAGAAGAGACAAACATAAACAGAAGTGTGGATCAAGGGGACTCAATCTCTCCAACCTCAATTTAACTTTAGAAGGTACTATGAGAAGGAGCAAATTACACAATAAATATATCATTGCGAATGAATTGCAAATAGTAGCGTACGCTAACGATGTAAAGATGATAACAGCGAAATAGAGGAAAGCATGAACCTCCTAAGAACTCAAAAATATAAATTTGAAAGGTTTACGACGGTTGCCAGGCATTTCCGATCCAATGATCAAAATGCTGTTTTAAAGCGGCTAAAGCTATTTATTCATTAAGCGTGTTTCCCATTTAAAAAAATACATGCTAAAGTCGTATCTTAGTAACCAAGCGCTCTTTTGTTTTTTATGCCATAGCACGAAATGCAGGTGGAAAAGTACCCGAACTTTCTCCATTTAACCGACTCTGTATCTCTAAAAACAAAGAAGTTGGCCTTGTAGAATGTTTTGTGAACACCTCGAATGGAACTGAGCGTAATTTTCCTTATAACTCTCGTAATCGTGATTTTACAGAAAAGTCGTTTTATACTTTGTTATAGCCAATGATTAGAGAAACTAAAAAATGTAAAAATATACCGGATGCCCCATTTAAAAAAATACATGCTGTAGTCGTAGTTTAGCAACCAAGCGCTGTTTTGTTTTAATGCCATAGTACGAAACGCAGATGGAAAAGTACATGAACACTCTCCATTTAACCGACTCTGTATTTCTAAAATTAAAAAAGTTAGCTATTGTAGAATGTTCCCGTGAACACACTGTATATAAAAGGCTATCATATAGATCACCTCCCATTTGAAAACTAGCATCCCTACATAATCAAAACTGAATAATGAAATTCTTTTTTGTGTTTATTAAAAACATGTCTGTAGAATAAGAACTAAATAAATATATAGATACATTTATGACAGATGTTCCGAAAACTTTTAGATGAAGTTTCATACCTTTGTTTAATAATAATGCTTTCGTCTTGAATTGTTAGTACTTTGACACGCAAGTGTACTATATTTACCAGTCCATTATTTACTTCCTAAATTATTGGGCTTACAACAGACTGTTTTACGACCGTAAAAAATTACTTATTTCTGGTAACCACCATGTGTGTAAAAATAGTTAAAACCTTAACCTTAATATACTTTGAAAATTTACTATTTTCTTGTTTGAACAGATATTTTTCTTTTAATTACGGTTAAGTACGGTTTGTCTCTTTTACTGGATGAATTGTTGTATTTGTTATGTGTCTATCCTAAGGCAATCTATAAATAATTACGAAAATTTGAAGAAATTGTTCAAATGATTTTGAAATCAGGTGTATTATAATTACAGCATTATTGCTACAAAAACAGAAATAACCTTTTTGTGTCATGTACCTTTTGATTGCCTATTTCACAGTTAGTGTTATTGTTAAAAGTTGTTCCAGTAAACCAAAAGCCAGCAAATTCTTGAAATCATTATTCATTTTCAAAAATTCACTCATTTCTAGACACAATTCAGTAAACTTTTTATCCATTCGTATAACTGCAAGGGATGTTATTCTATTCCATATAACGATATAACACAGTGTAAATACATATGATGCATGCTATTCTGTAACGTACATTTGTCGGATACAGTATACGACTTCAGACTGATATAACGTGTATACGTTAAATTTGTTGATAACGTATACGTTATTCATAACGTTTGTGATACAACATAAGTGGGATTGTCAGTTACTTGTAAACTTGTAACTATAAAATATCTGTATACTTATCTATACATAATATGCGTAAGTGCGTACGACTTGGCAACTGTCCATGTGGTATGTAAGACCCATTGAAGATATTTTTTCTAGTACAATATAAGTAAATAAAAACAAATAAATTTAGTAGATATAGATTAATATTAGAATAAATAATGTAAATATTTGTAGGTTACCGCCCCTGATTACACCAAGAATATGTAAAATAAATCGCATAAATGTAATACGAACATAAAAAATAGTAAAGTGCCCGATCTCTTTTCCTTCAAATATTCTGATAAACTGCGGGTAGGTGCACCTCTGTTTATTATTATTCTTTCATCGGCTCCAATTTGTACCACATGACAAAATTTTATATATCTTTTAAGTACGTCCACTTCCAAGCTTCCTTGTATATGCTGCGGTTGCGCGTCATAGAACTTAAAACCATCCCCACCGTCGCCAATAAACTCGATCGTCAGTACTTTATAGGTCTTGTGGTCCTCTACGTCTTCGTATATTGGAGTATCGCATTCGGCACAGCGAGCCCTCATGGAAGTTATTCTTTCCATGCGACTTTTACTCAAGTCGAATTTAACGTGTAGACCAGACACCTGCAGGAAACGCGGTGATGCGTCAGGCTCCGTTATCATAGCTGCAGAATATTCGAATAATTGCTTTAGAGTACTCCCGTTGATCGTCAGAATCAGCAAAGCGTTATTGTAAGGAAGGCATGACATCAGATCCGCCATGACAATGGTTTTAGTTTTAACGGCAATCGGGTCTTAATATTTCCCGAATTCACAAAGGCAATTGGGACATCCGTCCAATATTTAGTCTTCGAACTGGCCCATTGATTTGCCCTATGGTGGATGTAAGCATCCGTCAGCAAATTTCCTAAATTACACTCCTCCTTTCGGCAGGACGCGTTTAAATATACTCTCGAGGTTCCCACTCACTTCATTTCTATATTTTTCCACCGCTGGCCGGAAACTATCCAGCAATCTTAAAGCCGTTTCATCTTCTTGAATCTCCACACCCATATACTGCGTGTTCCCATTAGCTTGTATGATTTTACCTGATTCATTAAACGTCAAATCTAGATCTCCGACATATTCTCCAAGATCCCCCGCGCATACAAACACCACTTCTTCATTGTTCGCATCTTTTAAAATCCTCGGATATGAGCCATCACTTATTCCGTGAGGAGGTCGGCCGTTGTGGAAGAGTTTGCGCGTATGTCCTGCTATTACCACATCAACGTTAGCTAATGCCTTTATAAGGTTCAGGTTGAAGTTGAAGTAAGCATGGCCTATCACTATTGTCATATTAATGTCCATCGTTGTGAACATCTCAATTTGTTGATTTATGGCATCTAATTCGTTTGAAAACTTTATCTTCCTGAAGTACAGCGCCGGCACAAGGTCTCTTTCGATGAAGGACGTGACTCCTATTCGAGCACCTCGCACATCAATGATCTTCGATTTTTCAATGCAGTTACTGCCCTCAAACTCGGCTATTATCTCGCAATTAGCGCATACAATTGGCTTCTCGCAATTGGAGTTTATGTATTTCCAAAAAGTTGCCTCTCGACCTTGCACGTCCTCTACGTACATTTCGCTATCGCCCAATCCCAACGCGTCCACTTTTAGGATTTTCATAAATTCCGTGCCAATCTTTGTTTTGTGTACACTATACCAAACGCTTCCCGGAAACCAATCCATGGTATCAAAATACAGTGTTGGTGTACTGCTTTTTTTCTTTGAATTCACATAGTGGATGATACGTGCTATGCCTCCCCTAGTGATACTACCTTCGCTTTTCGATTCGAAATTAGCATGCAAACGATTGGTATGTAATATTTTCAATTTCATATCACAGTGCGATAATTTGTAGATTAAAAATAAAAAAACCACGGCTAAAATAAATCGAATCATTAGTTATAAATAATAACGAATATTTAAAGAAAATGCATGTCAAGTGTCAATTGCTGACATAACTATAGGTTTGTTCGCTGGTGTTACACTGGCTACACCGAGTAGCGAGTGTAGAAAAAAAGCGTTCATTGGGGCTAGTGTAGTCACACGGGCGTTGTTCGTTCGAGTTTGTGTAGCTACACTCGTGCAGCCAGTTAGCGTATTTTGGCGCATAACTTTATCACTAAATACGTGAATTGGTCATAGAATTTGCTATTTTTGCGTTGTGGTCATTTCTAGTACTGCTCTAATCAAAGTAATTCAATGCTAAAATACATCCGGTTTGGTCATGAGAATTCGTGAACATACTCTAAACTTCGTTCACAAGCGATTGCAGCGACATTGATACAAGTAGAAGCCGTGTTTGTCATTTGTTGGTTAGGTATATATATTAGATATGTACTGTTTAATGGTTTACCTTGTCTTATTGTTAGGTTGATATTTGACGTTAAGATTGAATTATATATACTATATTATTAGACAATTTGTAATGGCGAAACAGCCGCGCAGATTTTACAGTTATTTGATGCAACAGATAAAAAGTTATACTCGTTATCCGAATACATTTCCACATATCGTACAAAATATAATGGCTGTTTGTAGTTTTTCCCTATGTGTTAGCGCTGCCGACGCAGTCGTTGCAATTTATGCACTTACATTGTCTATATCATTGAAAAGTACAAGAAAATCGTCATCTTTTTGCTGTAATGTAAGCAGCAGAACTATTTGCTCCAGATTCAGATTCATATTTGTGATTTCTGAGGTTAGGATGGAATGATTAGAATACTGACACACACAGCCACCAACATAGAACTCCGTTTTGGCGTTATGTTAGTGACCATGTTTATATCAAACATCAACATTTTTTTTTTGACATGAACGTGTCGTTACCAAATGTTCTCATCATTGACCGAATAGTCCACCGCCAAAAAACGCTAAGTGTATACACTTCTTACTCGCAGTCTGGAGCAGGAGTGAATAGTGTATACACTGGCAATAGCGGCGCGAAAGCAAAATATATCGTATGAGATACTTATCGCAGTAACGTGATAGCTGGTAGGCGTTCCATAGTAAAAATGAGCGAAAAAAATGGGAGACCAGGGAAATGTTATAAATGCAAAATTAAAAAAAAAAAAAACGATGGTAGCGCTTTAATTGTAGGTAATTGTTATATGTATATATCAATTAATGGGTAAGAAAATAACATTAATAACCATAAAATATTCTTGTGATTGCGGGGAAACAATTGTATATGGCTGTGGTAATACTATCCATTTATATTTAATTGTACATATATCATTTACGCCCTACGCGCATGTGCATGAACACGAAAATCCGTTCGACCGTTCATTGGTACTTGCACCAGATATTGTACACTGACGTACACCAACTTACACTCGCTACTCTGGTGACGTAATTTTACACTACACCATGAAATCAGTGTAACACCAGCGAACAAACCTTATATGAGTGATACGTCTTATACTTGTGTTCATAAAAACTACGTAAAAGTATTATAAGTAAATTCCATAATATTTTGACATTTTAAAATCAACTTGAAGCATTCAATGCATGCACGGAAAAACATTTACGGAAGAACCACGGAACATAACCTACCAGAAGGTTTCTCGTTCCGGTACTATTTTTTTGGCTCGCAGTTTAAATACCTGTGTGATACTAATTGGTGTACTTTAAAGAAACCGTTATGCGCGCCTTTCTAGACATATAGGGCGCTTTTGACAACACTCCACGCGAGTCTGTCAAAAAAGCATTAATTAATAGGGGGGTAGACTTCTAGATGGATGTCGCAGCTACTGTCTACCAGGTCGGTGGAGGCGGAGGTGGGACATAAGACCATCTCGGTTAGTACGACCAGAGGATGCCCACAGGGGGGAGTGGGAACTGACGGATCTAGGCATACCTTGTCAAGGGTATGCTGATGATATTGTCATATACGTAAGAGGCAAATTTGAGAATACCCTCTGTGACATAGTTCAAAGAGGATTGAACTTCACGAGAAGATGGTGTCAACCTATGGGACTCAATGTCAACCCCACTAAGACTACCATAGTAGCATTTACTAGGAAAAGAAATTTTGCTTAAGATGGTACATAATACTTATTACTTAAGAAAAAAATAGCAGTATTATTAGTAATAGTTTTATTTTGTATAGGACAAACACAGTGACTACCTGATATGAATGAAAGATATTGGTTTCACTTAACAAACATTTTTTTAAAACAATTTACAATGTAATGACTCATAAAATATATTCCTTAATAATGAAAAAATGAACAAAGCAATAATAAAAGATAAGGTAAATGGGGCCCCCTTGAAACGTTATTTAGTTATTGAAATTATTGAAATATAAACAAAGGACAAAGAAAAATATGGCTTTGAAGTTACAACTAATAAGAACTTCTTGTTGGTTCTTTGCACTGGGCGTTGCCTCGGCGAGTTGATCCTCTGTCGGCGTACGTGGCGGTTATGTCCGGTGATCGCCTCGAAAACGGCTACTTCGTCGGGGTATCCCTAACTGCAGGTGGCACTTGGACTGTCACTCAGCTAGCGACGGCACTTTAACTTTACCAGCGGGCGCAGATATCATCACAATGATGGGGAATTCAAATATCCCACCACGCGGTTTAAAACTGCAATCTTGAAACATCCGATTGCTTATAGGCTCGGTACTTCTTCTTTCGCTGGGATTCTTTTTACAATGGCCGTACTCCTTGGCCACCCTTTTTCGACGACCTTTTCCCACGTCCGTAACTCTTACTTGACGCTAGCCCGCGCTTGCGCGCGTAGCCGTCTCGAGAACTATTTCATTACTCCGCCGCATTAACCAATCAGGAATAGTAAAACAATCACGGGGTGGCAGCAAAACTTAAATAATCATAGTTGTGGCAAGTTGTTACCTATTTAAGAAAATACATGCGTTTAATAGCGATCAGCATTGTTGTTACTTCTACTAACCGTGTGCTGTAGTTAGATACAGTACCAGTAGTCATAAGTAATACGTTACTTACCATAAATTTGTCAGGTACGCTGTGTAATAGCCGTTAATAAAAGCACTATTTACAGTAACAACTTGCATTTAGGAAACTGGGTTTAGTTGCAGGTATTAATTAACGAGAATAGTTCCAAGTAAAACTTTATCTATTGTAAATAATTTTTTTATCAAGTAAACACTTTACTTCGCCCATTTTCTCAGTGTTAAACGCTACTTCTCTTTCCCTTTATTTTACTCATGGCTAACTCGCGTTTATCTCTCATAAGCTCTATACTGAATATGAATATGAATGACCAATTAATGTAAATGTCTGATTTATTCAGTTTAGTAAAGTTAAAGGGCACGTTTGTGTAAAATATAAGAACAATTTATTCATTCGTTCATAAGAAGAAGGGATTGCATTTAGTATACTTAAGTACAAAACATAATGAGGTGGTTCACGAGCGCAGATATTTGTAAACATAAATAACGAGAAAGGAAAAACCGTCCACAAGACGAATCTTCAAGTGTGGGACAGGATTGCTTCTCGGAAAGAACAGCAAGTACTGTACAGTTGTGCATCCATCAGAACAACATCGTCATCTTCATGTTACATAGTTGCTGGTTGCTTAATCACGATCGATTTGCATACAATCAGGGAGTCGCAGACAAAGAACCGAGCAGGAATTATGACAGCAACAACGACTGCATGCGAAGAGACTAAAATCGCCGTCCGACGAACGGCATTATATCGCGGAAAACAAAAAAAAAAGAGATACCAGCGCAACTAGAGTCAAGATGGAAAAAGAAAAGGAAGCGCAGGCTCCGAATAGTGGTGGAAGATGTGGAGGAGGAGAAGAAGAAGCGGAACGATGAATTGGCGCAATTAGGATGCCATTCGCGTTTCTCTCATTTGAAATGATGTTACACACAGAAGACGTACAACCTGGGTAGGAGAAGAGGAGATTTTTTTTAGTTTGCGTGCGCGCGCTTCTGATACAACGACGCTGAGACCACTGGGACGCTAGTAGGTTCTCCATCGCTGCCTCTATGTGTTCTCTTTACGGTACCCACGGAATTGTGATGCTACACGCTGTCCTATTAGTGGAAGTTAATATACCCTGAGACCGCTTTTAAAAAAGGAAGTCACATACGATCGAGATTCCCAAAAGAAAAGTTAAAAAATTCTAAACATATAAGAAGTCGTACAACGATAGACTATCAATAGGTTACATATGAGCATGTATACGTTTTTTGGAATCCTTAGTGGGAATGTTAAATATCAACAGATGAATATGTATACTGCGAAGTGCCAATATTTTCAAGAAGTTACTGGAAAAGTATTGATATCCAAGATTTTTGAAAAAAACCCAAAAAATAAAATGATTGTTTTTTTTTCTGAAACGAATTCGTTATTTAGCAGAGATTAGTTTTCATAGAGGAAGAGGACATCATTGGAGGTGTTAGACTTTATTAATTTTACATTGGATTGCTTTGGGTCTGGCTTTTATTGCGCCGCGACCTTTTGCCACTTCAGTAAAATCTTTCATTGCGTTGATCACGATATACAGGGTGTATCAAATAAAAAAGTAAATTTTACTTGGGTGTTAACTACGCGATATATAAAGCACAAACCCACCGAAACCGGATTTCTTCATTAAAGAATAAAAAAAAGTAAAATTCAGAGCCATAAATTCTTTAGTCCGGGCCTGATGCATGGAAACGTCATGTTAAGCACTCGCTAAACGTGGTATTATGTATAGATACATTGCACTCATTTAGTATTATTCTTAATGGTATGCCGTAAGTTCATTTAACGTCATTCTGAATAAATAAAGGCCCTTGTAAAAATAGCAAAACGGAGGCGTTTTAAATTTATTCTTTTTATAAAATAAACATTCCTTTCTTGTTAAGAGCATTCTACGTTAAGTCTACAAAGTATTATTTTTAATATCCTCATAAGACGTTCGAGTTTCACCGGATATGCGACTTCAGTAGTTACAAAAAACGTAAATATTTTTCTTTTGCCTTTTCGAATCGAGAGTTAGTTGTTAATAAACGGTACCACATGAATCTGAGATATTTCTTTTGGATTTATTTAATCATATAACGCAAAATGAATTGAATCGAATTACACAGAAATAAATGTAGATACAGAAAATTTGCAAACACGCCTTTATATGAAATCATGATGGTCCTGAAAAGGATCGTTTTTTCGAGACGGGAAGAATTTAAATAAAATGTTCGAAGTGGCTTGCACTCCCAAAGCGACGATCCACACAAAACTAACAGGCGTAAATGGCTAAATGAATGTGGGTATGTGGGGGTTATCATCGGACAATGCATTTAGGTTGGGTACAGGTGTGGCTCTAGCCCACGGCATTTATAAATATTTTTTTCTCGGTTAATGCTTACAGATAGACCCCCTGTGCATTAAAGACTTTTTGATTGTATATGATTACAGCAGCTACATATTATTATATTTACCTCTATATCTGATACACCCTGTATTGCTCAACACTTAAAATGTTATAATTTTGGTCACTATTTTTAAATTGAATTATATATTACAAATAGATATGAGGTTTGCATAAACGGCGTTACATCTTCGGAACATGGCGTTCAGTTTGGTATCCCGCAAGAGTCTATATTGGGACCCGTGCAATTTTTAATATATATTAACAATTTTTTTTCTAGGATGATAGAAATGATACCACTTTGCTAGTAAAGTCCTAGCATTGTTGTTACAACCAAGATTAAAATATAAATATCCGCATTTTATGTGATTATATATCATAATTTCCAGTTTATCCGATAGTCACCTTCTGATAGAATGCTATACCTATTCCATTTACAATTTTGGAATCTTGTGCACTAATTAGACGTTTTTTTGAATTTTTTGCTATTAACAAATTTGCCCTATGGCATTTGCCATTCATGCTAGGGCGCAATCTTGTTTTTTTTTTGTTTCGTTTTCGTAAAGTTTACCTTGCTCGCTTTCCGACAATATCCTACTTGTTTGGATTTATTCTAAAGATGTCATATAGGTCCTTTCCCTTTTTTCTTAATCTTTATCTTAGAAAAAAGGTTAATAATAATATTTAGCAATAATTGTGATGTTATTTAAAATGTTAGGTGTTCGTAGATTTCTCTTCCTCATTGCACAAATTGTAAATACCTATGTAATTTTATTCGGTATTTCTATAAATAATAATTTCAACATGTCTACCTGTTAAAAAATAATTCGTCTATTTTTAGGAACATTCCTCTTATGTGTGATATGCTTGTTGCTGTATAGTAAATCTAATTGTTAGTTAATTTAAGCCTACCTTATTGCATTTGATGCACAGTCTTCGTGGTATAATAATCTAGTTGTTTAATGCAAAGTTCATTTCTTTTTTTTGATTCAATGTACATTAGTTATATTTATATTACTACTTATTGTCTAAAAACCGACATTACAAATACGTTGGATTGATATTTTCTCCGAAATTTTGTAATAGGATATTTTTTTTTGGTGCAGTTACGCGCACTTTTTTATTTTGTCTTAACAAACCTCTCATTGTAATTAGATGGTGGAGCAGCAGTTCTTAGCTCATGTGCATAGTGTATATGCACGCAAAAAACTTGTTTATTCACTCTATTACAATATGGTATAAGTACATACATATATATGTATATAAGCAGATGGTAGAGTTAAAGAATAGACGACAATATTTTTTTATCGTTAATATTCAAATTCGTGAGTTAACGCGGAGTACCGAATACTAATGAAGTGCATTGATTATTTATGACTTGTAATGAGCGTAATTAATGACAAGTTGTTGAACGACCGGTTTACAATGGAACGGACACATAGTGGAACAAAAGGGAAATGAATTAGAAACGAATACATCAAGGCACTATATACAGTAATTTTTGTGGTGTCATTTGAACGGGATTTAATACAAAGCACTATAATAGAAGAAGACACGAGTACTGGAATTGAAAAGCTTCTGCTCAATATTTATTACTTTTCAGAAATTTAGCATAAATTACCTTAGTTTCTGGAAGTACACCAAATTATTTTTTAGATAAACATTATAAGATATTAGTTACAGCAAAACAACGACTTGAACATTTTAAGGACATCTTCATATACAATACTTCGAAAATCATGCTTCTTATCAACCATTGATATTAGCATTAAATTTATGGGATCTACGTTCTGCATTTCCTTTGATTGACATTTCTTAATGCTATTTTATTATTACTGCTGATATTATTATTATTATTACTTATAGTTAATCTAACCAAAATTACAATTAATATTACATTAAATCATAAATACTTGCCGCAAATGTGCGTTTATACTTACTGTTTCCTTTCTTTTTACACTGAGAGAAGACAAACGTAATGAGAACATTAACACGTTTCTTATTACATTTCTCGATTTTAAATATGGCGAACATGGTAGAATATGAATTTTACATTGGCATGAGTTTGCTAGTTAATTTTAACTTAAGGTTATTATTACATTTAATAAAAAACCTATTGACAACATTTTCGTAATAATAGGTAAACACGTATATTTTAATTGGTAAATATAAAATTAGGCTAAAGTAATTATTAAGTTTCAGTTTTGTATCCTACATTACGTGAAGTTTTTGGAAGTAATCAAAAGTTCATAATTAATTTAATATTTTTTTAGTATTAAATGGTACATGCTAGTAAACAGGTCTTACAATTTAATAGTCAATTGACTTGTGTATTAGCAAAATTACGTAGGGTAGGCTGGGGCTGGTTGTGACAGGGGTAGGTAGTTACATATAGGTAGTTAGTGTTAGTATATAAAGTTTAAGATGTTGATTAGTTACTACTAACAATAAGATTAAGAAAAATTAAAACATAAATGAGCTCAGCATTACAGGTTTTCCATAACAGTTATCCAGTTATTGATACTTGATCAATGTAGATAGTTAAAGCTTTTTTGAGCTTCACCCTTCGTTTCGACACAGGAACCCATGTTGTAAGTTCGTTTTCGTCCAGAATTTGTAGAACATCTATTCCAACTCCCTTTTCTAAACACACGTGCAAACATTAGATAAATGTAAAAACACAGTAAAAAATTATTATTAAAAAAATTTATTAAATTACCACAAAATGTTGTTCCAGCAGGTCGATAACTACAATTTGTAGTAAAGCTAGCAAAATTATTATTTGTGAAAATAACATTAATGTAAAAAAAAAAAATATAACCTTTAAAACATATATTTGTTATCTTAAACTAAAAGACTTTTTCTCGTTTTATAATTTTTGACCCAAAAATGTGTAAGAAATGACAAAAATTGCTGAAAAATTAAAAAAAAATTATTCATTTTTTAGTCCTTTCTAAGTTATCAAAGCGTATACTAAGAAGAAGGTCTATTTAAAAAACTAATTTATTTGGGTGTGATTGCTTTAGACAAAGAAGCCTTGTTTAATTTTAAATAATGTATGTATGCACAATCATTCTCATTCTATTGTAACTACTCAATAATTTATTTGGATACGATTTATTTATGAAAAATAATGTTTATCAAATAGGAACATTCGGTCTGATATATATTGTCAACTAAATAATCGCCTACTAATTACCAAACACAGGTTTGTTGTAAATCGCTATAGTTAACCCTAAATAACTATTTTATAAACTTATATACACTGAGAGAAATATCTTGATTCAAGAGGTTTGTCCTTTTCTTATAACATTTATTCATTTTAGACTTAAGCGTAAACATAACAAAATGCGTGATCATTTGATCGAAAGGAAAATGAATTATCTCCAAAAATTCATGCACTAAGGAGGGATTTGCCGTTAGAATGTTCTAAATCATGGTAGTATTGGGAGTTGGTCGCAGCGACTATCCTAAGCAATCTAGTGTGCCGTTAAAAAATCGTCCTTTCAATGGCGATGATTCCTATCAGATGTTGATCTGGTAAATATACCAGATTAATATGTTACGATCGTAGTTTCCAGCCTATTTTCTGTTAAAAATTATCCATTACTGCAGTGAAATAGGAGATGCGTCGTCTATACGACAATTTTTCTACTACACATAAGTATATCTGATCATCTGCTGTACTATATGGGGAGAAAACTGCTAACGAAAATAAAATGCGATATTTATTTTTACTTTAGCTTGAAATAAATTTACTAACCAAATTATTTCTTTGATTGAATACAGGAATATTTTTAATATTTCTAAATTAAGTAATAATGCTCTATAAGTAAATCAGTGTTAACTGAAAAAAAATTCAATTATCTCTGAAATTTCTTTAACCTCGCATGAAAAATATTCACTTTTTTATGATTGACATGAATAAAACTAAAATACTTCCGCGTAAAAAGCACTCAGCTTGAATACAGGTGCTTGCATTTACCGTTAAAAGACAAAAGTTTTAAATCAATGTATACATGCGTGTCCACGCAAATAAACCAAAACGTCCGGCCTTTTATTTAAAATACTGTTTATAATTCAATAATATGATAACTTACTTAAAAGAAACTAAAATATGTTGTTAAATATGTACATAATAATAATAATATAATATGTAATTTGTTATTTTCTCACTGTAAAAAAACTTGCAATCTTTGCATATTTGCGTCTGCGGCCCTTTCCAGATCTAAGATCGATTATTTCGTTCAAAACGCTGGAACTCGTGCTCTACTAGCTTAATTGGTAAAGCTCCGTCCGGTTACGGAGGTTGTAGGTTCGAATCCTGCGTGAGGAGAAAAAAAATTCCTTGGGAAAAATTACTCCTAATTATTACAGTTAAATCAGAAATACATTAATTTGTTATTTTCTCACTGTAAAAAACTTGCAATCTTTGCATATTTGCCGTCCTGCCGGCCTTTCAAGATCTAAGATCGACATATGTTCGTTCTTTGTAATGTGTATTGTCTTACTTAAACAGAATTTATACAGATATTATAAAATATTAATCAAAACTAAGGTGCATTCGATTTAATTACGGTTGCTTTTCGTTGAAAAGCATGTACTTAAGAAGAAAATAGTTTTCCGACAAAACAGCACGCTACTTATTTATATTAAAATAAACACTTTTTTGAGAAAAGGTATTCTTTTCGATGAACATGATAAAAACCAAAAGTTATAAAACCTTTCATTTATTGCAATCTCATTTCTCAATGTATAATTCCCATCTTTAATCACTTTATTTCAAATATATTTAATAATATTTCTTAAAAAAATGATTTATTCGTCTGTACATATACGTATGTTAGGCAATATCCAAAGTCGACAATATCACTAAGGTTTGTTATTATCAAATAAACTCTTCTCTCAGTCTACAAAATGAAAGAGACCATCATACAGTTTATTTGAAAATTATTGGTTGAGCCTTCTTCGATTTGTCATGTTTATATATAACATATAATAAATTTACCCGACCACCGTTTTGAAAAAATGAAGACAAGAAGCCCTTAGAGTAAACAAATTAATTATAAGTTTACTCTATAAGAATAACTAAAATTTATCAGGATTATGACTAATACACATTATGTCAACCACTTGCGATTAGCATATCCGCATGTAAAATTAATTGTATTCATACATTTCTTCATTCTTCTACTGGAGTTCATGATCATTCAAAATTGATAACTCGCGTTCAATTGGTAAACCAAATAAAGGTGTTAAAACAGAACTGGTGTTCGTTGCAACAATAACATATTTCATTGAACCATAGCAAACTACCATTTCATTTTCAATAAATTCCTTCCTCATTTAATAAAATATTTTTCCTTCATTTGGTGAGTTCATATGAACAATGATTCCTTTCATTATTTCAGAACCAATGTTTGGTTCAGTGTATAACAAATACAGTCAAATATGAAATAAATGATTAATTGATTGAAATATGTAGACACTTTTAATCCAATTTTAGACAATATTTAATCTAACCCAGTATACATTTTTTTGAAACAAATATTTGTTTGCCCATATATAAAGAAACTATCTGCTTTGGTCAATGAATATTTCATCGATTTAACAATTTCTTCTTCTCTGTGTATATTCGAATATCTAAGCTTTCGTTTGTCTTGAGAAAACTATCGTAAAACGGATTTCATATATAATCATATATTTGCATCTGTGTTTACTCATTTTACTCTCATGAAAATTGCATTTTATGGTAGCCGCAAATGAAACAATTACTGTTTGAATAGATCTTACATACGCAATAGGCAAATGATGTTTGTGTATTCAATTCATGTTATCTGTGACGTTTTATATAAGTATTGAAAATAAAAAATAAACCAGAAATATATCCTGGAACAAATAGCATATGTAACTCTCCTATAGGTTAGTGACGTTAATATCAATTTAACACGCTACGCGTTTTGTTTAACAAACTCAAAATATACCATAAAGCAAACGGAATTAATTGTATTATACGTGTAGGTAGATATTTATTTTTCACATAAACTGACGTAGTTCTTGGGTGCCCCTTAAAGATTAGATAGCACCCGGAGATTACACGGTATTGTAGTAGGTTTTGCGTATCGGCCGCGAGGAGGCAACGGAACTAACCTAATCAGTTAGAAAGTTTATGCAAATATCCGTCCGGAGTTTGCTTTCGGTTTTTGTCGACTGCGAATTGTAAATTTATGTCGGTATAGAGAGAGTATCGTCGTATCCCCTCCGGAAAACACTTCAATTTAGCTGTTACATATATATAGATGTATATGGTATATGTACGCCTGCGGTTTTTGGTTTTTGCGTCATCTGACATGTTTATGAAACAAATATCGAATTGCGGAAGAAGAAATTGTCGAAATTCCTGCCCGACGGGGAATCGAATTTGTTCCCTAACGCAATATAAGGACGAGAGAAATGATGTTTCGTCTGATTAAATTGGTCAGATGACGGATTGACCTCTCGCGACCGCAGTAGTTTTATTATTTGCTTATCTGTAGCGCGTAATTGGAATGCTGGCTTCTTGGCGGATTTACTACAATGCGAACAAACAGTCGTTGGTGTTGACGATTAATAAAATTAACACTTTGGCTCCTATTATGGTTGATGTTTGTGAATTGTCGTAATTGTTCGTTGATTATCGAGTGTCGGCCTTTTGGCGGTAGCGTGGAGATAATTTTATGCTTTAATAGCCGGAATAGTTGGCATAATCACCCGAATAAAGTAATAATAACAAGGTGATAAGTAATATTTAATATGTAATATAAAAATTTTTAATAGACTAAATTGTTTTAAATTAAATTCTTAAAGGATTTCCTAAAGAATACTATGATTTATTTTAATACTAGGGAGAACGAAACCAATGGCGGCCTCTCCTTCCTGGACGTGTTAGTCAGCAGGAATGGGGATGGAACGCTTGGCCATAGAGTGTACCGGAAACCTACTCACACAGACCGGTACTTGCACAAGAACTCCAACCATTCACCAGGACAGAAGATGGCAGTCGTGAATACCCTAAGAAATCGTGCCATACGCATCTATGAACCTCGGCTTCTGCCCTAGGAGCTAGCGCGCCTAGATCGCGCCTTACTTGCGAATGGGTACTCTAAGAAGGAAGTGGAGAGACCCTTGCATCCTAAAACGACTCCTGCCAACTTACAGAGTACCGGGGGTAGGGATTAAAGGGACGCACAAGAAGATGTTAAGGGCACCGTTTTCTTGCCTTACTTCAAAAGTGTAACAGATCGGGTTGCTAAACTTCTAAAGAAACACCAGGTGAAGACCGTTTTCAAACCGACAGGGCAAATAAAGCACCTTCTACGCTCCGTAAAAGACCCCAGGGACCCTCTGTCGTCTACGGGGGTATATCGGATACCATGTTCGTGTGGATCTGTCTACATAGGCACGACAAAACGAAGCATCAACCCCAGGATTAAGGAGCACAAGCGTAATTGTCGGCTGGGACAGGCTGAGAAGTCGGCCATCGCAGAACACGCCCTACAAAACGCCCACCATACCATCCAATTTGATGACACAAAAGTACTATCCACCAGCTCGCACTAACACACAAGGCTATTCCGAGAATCCATAGAAATTCACAAACATAGAAATAACTTCAACTGGAAACAAGAAGGACGTACTTTAAACAAGATCTGGTACTCGGTGTTGCGTGCTCGTGTCACAAACAGAACGCGCTCGGACCAAGACCAATCGAAAGCGTCCGTCACGCCTGAAGACAGTATTTTAATACTGTTTTTAATTTTTAGAGTAAATTATTTTAAGCATTAAGGTATATCATAATTGCTGTATGATAATTTTACTTAATTAATTTCATTCATTTTTAGCCTGAAGAAGGTGGTTTGTAATAACCGAAACGTCACTTATAATTCAAAAATATAGTCACTAAATCTTTATAGATCATCTTGCTACCTACTCTGACAGTGTGTATAATTTCCTAGTTGAAATTAACTGGCAGTATATAAATCGAATCAAAAAATTGTTAGTGTTTTGCGCTAATTTACTACAAACTGGCTTTCTGCCTTTTCAGTAATTTTCCAATTCTTTAACCGTTTTAATAGAAAATTGGGAATTTCATAATACTAAGCAGAGAAAAAGAAATTGCTAATCGGTGAAATACTCACTGAACTAAGCAGGTGGGTCGTTTATATGTGGACCAACATTCTTTTTTTCCAATTTACTTACATTGCCAGTCTCGGATGTTAAATTCAAATTTGTACACTATTTGTTTAAAAGGTAAATTGGATTATATATTTGGTAAGCAAATTATTTTTATACTTATTGTATTTTACTATTTTGTTGCTTTAAATATATCAGCTTTTTGAGTAAACCTGTAATGATTTAAACTTCAGCAGTGGCTACTACTGCAGGTTTTTCGCCAGTTGCGCCCTGTATTGATGACTTGCTGTACTAACGACTATTCTATAAAATATTTATCTAGCAAATAAACAAATATTTCACAGCCAGTCTTCCACGCATTGAAGTAATGTTAAATATACGTGGTCAAGGTAGTGAAATAGAGGAACTGCCATCTTTATGCAAATTTCTGTACTTAAACAATACTTTCAAAGTATTTGCTATTACATGGGTAGAACGTAATGCGAAAAAGGTGTTTAGATCAGGGCACGCGTTTGGGAATGTAGAGAGGATTGGACTTGAGAAAGGATAAACTTTAAAATTAATTCTTATTTCTTAATAACCATCATTTTGTTAATAAAACTATACTTATTGTTTAACTTAACTTGCTGGGTTTTCTAAATAAATAAAAGTAAAAAATAATATCATTGCCTCTATACCAAGTTTTTCTCGTTTTATAATTTTGGTTAGCTCGACAATTTTCGTTAACAAAACCTGTTTTGTTGATTTATCGTCTATTGTTTCCGCAATATAACTTCAAAGAAATATGAATTCCTTGGGGCTTTATAAATAATGGGTGCCGATGGGTTGATCAACATATTAGATCAACTTATTCTATTTATAAATATGTATAATTTCTTCTAGTCTTCTAGTCTCCTAGCTACTAGCATAACCTTTACAAAATCATATATCTATGTATGTATCTTTATACATATGGTAAAAATTGTATTGCAAACGACCCCCCAATAGAAAAGATAATGGAATTAAGATTTAATTGCTTATTTGGCAACGATCTACTTTCTTGATTCAAAACGATTGTAATTATTTGAACATCTTAATATTTTGTTGGATTTGACATTAACTAAATATTTAATTTGATTTAAACAATTTTTGTTGGCAAAATGTCATTGTATAACGAGATAACCAAATGCATTGGGCTAAACATCATTAGCTTTTAATAGAAACTATGACATAATATAGTTTCTTGCTTTAAGATCTTTTTATTTTCTAGACATTACTTAAAAGGACTTGAGAGTAAAATCAAAGCAATTCATTTCCAATACATCAAAGTGGCATAATTTCATCATTTTCTAAGAGCTGCAAAATTTATTTCATATAAAAATATAAATAAATAGGTTTTTGACTTTACATTATTCTTTGGAAGCATCTATGTACGTACACGTTCTCAAGGCGGTAATTGAACGTCCTTGGTGTGCTGCATTTCATTACAGACATATAATTATTGCTGTAAGTAGTTCGTTATCATGCGGACACATAAGGGCTGTTCGAACATGCAGTTCGCGAATGGTTCGTGATCACGTGAACCAATCAGAGAACAGATTAGAGTTCTCGCGAACTGGAATGCGTTGTCTGATTGGTTCACATGATCGTGAACCGTTCGCGAACTGCATGTTCGAGCAAACCTATAGTATAAGCTTTCTAGCTTCTTCTGAAAAATGAACAAATGGGATGACCATTGTTTACCCTAAGACGTCAATTTTTGGTGTTTCTTGAACTCATTGCATCTTTAAACATATACTTTAGCGATTTACTATTTATAGTTTTCTTGCCTAAATCCTAAAATAGATGTGTTGATTGTGTTCGTAATCTAGTTCAATCTAGATGTGGTTACATGTAGTTGCACGTGTCTTTGAATCTGAACTAACAGATTGTTTTTCAAAAGCTTAAATACACATTCAGTTAAACTTTGCCTAACAATATACAGATTGAGTTAATACCATATTTTTCCTAATTAATTTATTTCGGAAGTGAATAACAAGCACATTTATTACAGTTTGAAATAGATCTATTTTCTTTCCACCCACCTACGCTTTATGCGTCCCGTTTGTTTTCAGAGGGCAGCGGAACCCACCCACGTGTTTTTGTGCTCACCTATGCTCGAAATTTATTTGTGTATGCCAGGAAACATTACGCGAAAAGCTTTTAGGAAAATTATCGGTTTTTAGGAAAAAACCAATGTACGCCACCTTTTTTATCTGCAGAAAGTGTAGATGAAAACGAATGGTAAATACTTAATATAAATAACTATAAAATAAATTTACATAGTAATTAACATAATAGGGGTTTGAGTATGGGATAAAATGTAGTGTAAAAAAACAGTGAAAAGTGTTAGTTTAACATAAAATACAGAAGTGTTTCATTAAGATTTGGAAATCCATTTAAGTATTTGTTTATAGAAAAGCATTGATTAAAGGTTAATGCCTTTACAATTAAAACAACTATGTAAATTAGTAATTATTCCATTAACCCAGAAACAATTTATGTGTTCGATTTGTGTCTAGACAGTTATTAAAATAATTAAGACTGACATTTTTGCTTATACAGTTTTAAAGATATGGCATTTTAATGGTTAGCTTGCTTAATATACTAATTATGGAAAATGAAATATTGTAATGTCTGATTTTATAGATTTATCGTAATTATATCTAGCGCCTTTGAATTCTTTGAACTTTGGATTAATTGTCGTCATCGTGTTAGCAATTAGCTATCTCCAGCTAAACATGCAAGCATCATTTTATGTTCTTCCGCGTATATTTTGTTGAATAGTCCGTATAGTAAATTAAAAGAAGATATAAGTGAGTGTACAGCAGTTTTTGATTTTATAGTACCTATCTTATGAAATATGTCTGTCATCTATTTATAAATGTGTAATGTCTTCTAACAAAGTACCTACCTATTGTTACCTATTGTTATAGGTAGCTTTGTTATACATCAGGTATTGATCAAAACATATGCGTATATTAAAGTGTAACTGTAATTATATCGATTTTACTTTAAATTAAATTTTATGAAATTAAACTTAGAAATGCTATCACTTATTTGCGGCTGCCCTTTACTAAGTCTAAAAAAATAAATAATTTGGTTGGTATGGAATAGAAATTTTTAAGAAATTTTTAATAACGTATGCTTCAAAAATTTTGCCACAAAATACAACACTATGAAAAAAAAAATAAGGGTCAAAATATTGAAATTGGCTTTGTAAACACAAGCACTTAAATGATTTGTCATTTTAATAACAGTTTAGTTACCGAAATCGATTGCGTTGCAATTGTTTACAAATTAGATCTTAGCAAAAGCGTTTATAATTTAGAAGGGCAGATGTCTAAAGTTCAAATAGTCCAACTAAACATCGTGCGATAGCACAATCTGGCTTACCATGCTTAAACCATCCGAAAGCTCGAAGATCCAGACTGTTAACTAGACATAGAACAAACCAGTTAGTCGAAAGTATAAAATTGAACAGTCATTGAGGAAACTTAACGACGTTATTGTGTTTCCATCAAGGATACAATTTCCAGAGAACTGAAGACAAGAAGTCTAAAATATCGCAAAAGAAAGAAATGTCATAAATATATACCAAATCAGTTAGCTAGAATAACGAGATGTTGCCGTGCTTTAAGGAATAAATAATAATAATAATAATAATTCCGGAATTAATGTATATAGAAGAATACAAGCAAAAGGCCAAATTTGCTGTTAAAGTTTTTGTTTGGTGCACGATATCAATTGATGGGATTTTCAGACTTTATGTTGAAAGATTTAGAGAAGAAGCTATGGACAGTTGAAATTATATTAACATTTGCTTAACAAAATTGGTTAATTTTAACCATTCTTAACAGAATCATGCTTAAGATGATGTTATATTTTGGTCGGACTGCCTGCCTATATGCACGCGAAACTCAACATTGCCTGAATGCAAACCTTTTGTTCCAGAAGATGACAACCTCCCACATTTACGGTATGCTTGCCAATTGACGATCTCTGGATCAATTTATCTCGAAAAATGCACGCTTGAGGTTAGGAAGCCGAAAACCAGCATTTATTAAAACGACGGATGTTTAGAAAAATTAAAGAGATTGATAATAAAACGTTTCAACGCTGGATGCGAGATATTCTCAAAGACTGCGTATTCTTCAAAATTATTATTAAACCTTCATATTTAATTTAAAATGACAAATTGGTTGTTTATAAAGCTGTTAATTACATCTGTTCTGAAAAATTGTCGTAAAACCATTCTTACTTTTTAATATATTCTAAAAAAGTTTGTGCCAAAACTTTCCAGGCATTTATTTAGGCGTTATTTCACCTGCGCGCGAGTCTATACTACTCCTTCTTGTTTTTGCATCTTGTTTTGCCTTTGTTCTATAAAGATCCCTTCTGCTCCTGGTATTTTTCAATTGTCTTTCTTAAAAATCTCCCACCGACCTATCTAATTGCCTTTTTTAAATAAATTCCAAGAGAGGTTCTACTCTCAGTTCTTTTATAATTTCTTGATCTTTGATTTTGTCTCTTCCTGTAACTCCCTTAATTTATTCCTAGCAACTTTATCTTGGATATTGCGACTTTGCTTAGTATTTCAAACCCATGTTTCGTCTCGTGAGTATATGGGATTGTGGACTTTTATTTTTTGCATTTTTCGAGAAAGTTGTTAGGTTCTGCATCTTCGCAGAAAAAAGAGGATGAAAAAACCCAACAATGATAATTCCTATAAATTAAGAAGAATTGGTAACAATGTAAAAGTGTTTTGCTTAAACGAATACTATTTACTATTTACATATAGGTATATACAGGGTGGGCCACCACATTCGCGTCGATTTTTATATGAAAAGCGCTAACATATTTTCAATTTTTGCTTGTTAAGGGTTATACAGGTTCAGAAGGAGCACATTTGAAAATTATTTTGAAGTATATAGGGTGACTCAAAGAAAAGTTACATACTAAAGTTGTGAAAAATTAAATGGAACACCTGTACATTATGACATATTTTGATAGTACAGACTAAATAAAGACAAGTTGGTGTCAAGTTTCTTATGCCGAACTCAACTCGTTTACGAGATAATTAACTATCCTTCAAAATGTAGACCAAAATTGAAGAGGCATGTCTGTGATAAAATATTTGAAATAGAAAATTCTAAATTACTAAGAAACTATAACAGATAGGTATAGGAAGCATTAATACAATCTTAAAGACCGTTAAAATTAGAATCTAAATAAGGTAATAAATACAGGGTGTTCCATTTGAAATAAAAAAGTTGCTTGCCTGTAAAAATAACGAAAATTAAAAGTATGTTTTTGTTCACCCCTGTATATTTTTTGCATTACTTTTATTTTATTACCAAGTGTAATGCTTTAATTAAAAAAATAAATATAGTTTAAAATATCTAGTTTAATAATGCATGACAGGCGTGCGTTTTAAATTTTGGTCTATATTTTGAAGAATAGTTAATTATCTCGTAAACCAGTTGAGTTAGGCATAAGAAACCTAACACCAACTTATACACTTTAGTATACCTATTTCTGATAGTTTTTGAAATATTTATTTACATTTATTTCATAACACCGGCAGAAATATGCCAAAGTTACTAGTTACTACTGTAAAGCAAGTCATTCGGAACGCTCTGTGTAGCATTTTTCAAAATGATGTATTATCTCTTCTTGCATTTATTTGTAATAACACTTGCAGTATTTATTGTGACTAGTTTCCTTATCATTAGCAATTTAGTAATCATTAGTAATTAATATAAACTTATCAAAAGTGATGCGAGCAATACACTGGACCGATAAGAATTGCACCATTCCATTTAAATAAGAAAGTTGATATCAATAGCCTATATGCCAAAAGTACTATAAGGCTGAAAATATTTTCTTTAAATAGATCATTATCATTATTCCCACTAGAAGTTAGAAACTTTCTAATGACCCAGTTTGGTGGGACACCTGTATATTCCAGTAAAAAAATATTTAAATCGCTTCATGATGCAATAACATATTTAACACAAGTGACATTACGTCTAACTTACAGGTTATATGTTATGTCGTTATGTGCATTACACATTCTATTACCTCACTTATTTTCATTATAATGTATACAATAATAGTATTAGTAATGCAATTACATTTATTAAGTAACGCAATAAAATTTACAGATTGACAACTGAGCTAGCGACTTTTAATGCATCGTCCACTTCCTTATAAAATCGCAGAAACCCATATATTTTCATTATAATTTGATAATAAAGAATATAATATTAAATTTAGATAATCTAATTAACTAAATAAAACATCCTCTCACTAAAATGCTGTACTAAAGTACTGTATCGAATCTCTGGACGATATTCGCTTTATAGGTTATAAGGTTAAGTCTGATGCAACTTGCTTCATCTCTGTTATTTTCAACCTTAATCGCTATTATTTATGTTCTGGAACTTAGCATTAGGACGGGATTAGGATAACCGTTGTGTACAGGTTTCCTCAATTCTAAACATAAATACGCGACGAGATTGTTCTATTTAAATCATCCACGTTACCCGTTATGTATGTCGTTTTGTATTGTGTTTTTCATTGTAAGAATTATATAGATGAGGTATCGCAATTGCTTTTAAACATTTGTAATAAAGCAAAACGTCCCATATAAAATAGATTAAAAATAAATGAAAATTTAAACTAATCAAGATATCCCTTCGATTTTTGCGGGTGTGCATTATTTGCAACTTCTATATTAATCCAAATGATCCAAATTCTATCTATGTATGCACTGTTTTATTTGTACACCCGAGTGATCAGTTGGCAATGACGTAAGGCAAATGAAAGATAACTAACATGGGACTAACGGGTTGGATCATCCGTTCATACGCTAGCCGACTACTATCTATTATTGTACTTTACTACAAAACTGTTTTGCTGCATTCTTTAAGGGCTTTCTTTTATATTTATTATATATATGCTTTACACAGAATGACTACGCAAACAATTTGCTACTGAAGAGAAAACAGATAGTCAATAAGAAAGATTGTTGTTATTTATTAAAAGATTAAAATGTAACCTATTGTAAAGGCAACGTCGCGACGTGAACGTACCCGTTTGCTCCTGTCTTTCATGAAATGTATACGTTTCACGTTGAGGAAACAACCTTGACTATTAGTTTCAGTCATTTTCACACTGAAATATTCACACAGGTGAAGGAAACTATATTTATCTCAACACTAGTTTAGACAAAGTCTCGAAAGTTAGTATAGTGTTCTAAGGAGAATTTTTCTATAAATAATATCTTTCTTCGTCATAATTTCGTTTTTAAGATTTGTTTATTAACATATTTTCATTGAAAATACATATGGAACAACAGTACAGTGGATGCAGTATTTAAGATTGCATTGTAAATAATCGAATTATTTGAATTGTCAAATTAAGCGCTATTTATGTTGTAGTTGGTGTTTTTTTTTGTCCTTCGAAATAATAATAAATTCTTCCATTTTTAATTTTAGTGTTCACTCAGTCATACACGTTTTTCAGGCGTTTAATTTTCTCTTTCTTTCGTTCATTTAACATGGATTTTTCATTTATCGTGTATATTGATATGTTCATGGTATATGATGCATGTAGGTAATGGAAATGAGTACGAGGCAATGTAACAATACCGTGATCGCATGGTCTATCCACTTAAATAAGAGCTTCTGGGAGCTTCTCAAATGTTGGCCTAGTCCCAATAATATTTCCCCAGAGAGTGTAGATGGCGCTGTTTTAGTTTAGCTATTGCTTGTTTGTTAGGGAAACTGTTCATTATCAATCATTTATCGATTGGATCTTATCGACTGCTTCATGTGGTAGACATAACGTGTTAATCTTTTATTTTTAGTTTCGTTGCATTCTATTTTATCTCGTTTGAATTAGTTTTATTTGTGTTTATTTAAGAATTTCGTTTTTATTTCTATTATTAGTGCCTGTTACAATTTAAATCCAAACATGATTTCAGCTGGACAGTATTTCGTCGACTTCTGAATTGTTGCGTTCAATGCTGATTTAACCTTAGGCAGTCCAAAATTCCAAAGTTGTGGTCTTCCTGTCATCTTTAGTAACACTGGCTTAACCGTTTTATTATAGCGTTCTATCTGTCTATTTGATCTCGGCATTTAAACGGAAATATGCTCCAATTTAATGTTTTCTTCACAGAAATTCTTAAATTCTTCAATGGTAAAAGCAATGCTACTTCTGAAATTCTGTTGGCCGTTTCTCTATTTTTTTCTCTATTTACAACAAAAAATAATTTCTCACTCTATATTAGGTTAATGTATAAAAGGAAAAAGTGACAACTTGACTTAATTATATATCAACAACTTTTTTCTTTTGTTTTTATTACTCTTTAGAAACAAACTGTCAAACTCTCCAACGAAACGCGCACGCTCATAATACAAAATTGTTGCAATCATTAATAAAGCATTTTTTTCTGCGTTGGTTTCAGTGTCTGCGATTAATATTCCTAGGTATTGGAATGCACTGCAATGCACATATTTGCCCCAATTTTCTATTTTCAATTGTATATGTACAGAATGTTGATCTTATATTATATTTATTGTCATTTTTTCTTTATTTCCAGTCATCCCATGTTCCTTTAAAGTTTTCATCCAAATTTTTTTTTTTTTAGTTATTTTCTATAGGTTTTTTTTGCTACTCGCAATAACTAGCAGATCGCCAGCAAATGCACATTAATATCTAAATTCGCTCTAAATGTTTATAACCAACTTGATCTTTTAAATATGGAAAAAAATGTAATTTATTGATCTTTAAAGCAGAACACTTTTCAACAAATATTTGTCTAATAATACATCATATCTAAATCAGTTTCAAATACGATCCAAGATTTAATTACGCCGATACTAGAACATTCTTTGTTTGTGATTTAGGATTATCGATCGAAAACGCATTAATTATGATCTCGGCTATTTACGTCGGGCGTTTAGATAGCCCGCGGTTGTCGGTTTTTACTGCCCGAAAAAAAAGGAAGATAAATCGCCGAATATATCGATCCCCGAAGCGGCCAAATTCAAATGATCCGCTTATCGCTGTTTATAAATCATAAATTTGAAACCCGATGAAATGTACACCATGCGATGCCACTTGCGGATGTTAAAAACCTCAATTAAATGCTAATAAAGCTTGGTCGATAGTCCGTTTAATTTTAATCATAATCTATTACATAAAGGCGATAATTATAATAGCGTTTTTTTTCATTTGTTTTCTGAAATCCAATTCATTACGGGTTCTGGCAAAACAAAAATGTCTTATCATAATTAGGGTAGTCTTCATACGGTCACTTAAACCAAGCGTTTATATTTTATTTCATATTATTTCTATTGTTTGTCAAGAAGTATCATGTGGAGCTTTCTCTTGGTTCTTTGTTGTTATGATGCAACAATATAAAATATTACCTACGGTGAAGTGTAATTTCGAGAATAATTTCAATTATTGTCCTAATTTATCGAACATATGAACAAAATGTACTGAAAATACGCGATTTTTTTCATGAAAAGGCTATTTCACCTTATTTTGTGAAATCTGAATATATACATCCCAATTAAATTAAAGTTGACACTAAAAAGGAGAAATATTTCTCAATTTTAGGTTGACCTCAATATTTTTCCACACCTTTAGTAGTTGCTAAATTTACACCTTCACAGATTCACTCCGACAACCGAGTTGTAGCTAAGGAACGAATACCGGTGTTCCCTGGTGACCGAAAGTGTTGATTTAACTTTTTGTGTCCAAAAAAATTATTAAAGCATCGTATACTGGGATCACGCACGTCTATAGCCTTACTAGGATCGCTATGGAAAGTCAAATGTAATGACAACAATTTCTTATTTTGATAATGAGAAATTTTATAATTTCCAAAAACTTACAATAAAATGGATTTTTATACCATACTTGTATACCCAAAAACCGATTTATTTGATAATACCAGGTTTAAGGTCTTTAAGTGTAGGTTGGTATTAAGTATACAAACAAATATTTGGTTAATTCAACCAAATTATTTGTATATTTGATCTTATATTTATTTGAAATAACTAAATTTTCATGATGAAATTTGTTTGAAATTATTTTGTTGTCTTGAACAAATTACAGTTTACTGTTGATTGTTTTACTACGTTGTTGCCGTATTTATTATTCGTATCGAGTTGCAATTTGTATATGTTGTTTGGGTATGTGCACTTCTCGCAGGAAAAATCGAGATACCAGCAATTGAGAATTTTAAAATTTCCTGGGTGTAAATACAGTTTTCGAAGGACATATTCACTTATCAAAGCCATAAATCACTTATTTATGTGTATTATTGCGACCAAAGGTAAAGACTAAAAATTTAAACAGAAATATAAATGTATAGAGAGAAAAAGGTTTATGTATACATAGAATAAACATATTGGAGTTTTGGTGGCGGCGTTTCCTTTAGATATACCAAATACGGAAACAGCAACGTTGACGACGTAACTAGTAGGTGTGGGTTGGTTATGAGAGATCTTGTTGGCTGGTTTTAAGCGAATAACTTGACAATAAATGTCGAGAAGACTAACGTCGTGATCTTTGGCTGCCGTGAGGACATAGATCTACAGGTTGAAAATCATACTGTGATTTCCAACGTTACTAGTTGTAAATTGTTGGGTCTTACAGTTGACAGAAATGTAACTTGGGAGGAGCACCTACAAACAATAACACCGAAACTACATAAAGCTATATATGTGTTATACAACATGAAAACACTGTGTCCCACCGATACTCTAAGAACGATAAACTTCGCACATTTTCAATGCATAGTTTCATATGGTTTGCTCTTTTGGGGAATCGAATGAAATACTGTTGCTACAAAGCGAGGAATCTGCATTATGTTCGGTCCACCGTATCGTGAATCATGTCGAGACCATTTTTGTCGTCTGTGCATTCCAACAGTTTTTAATTTGTCTGTTTTTTTTTTGCGGCATGCTATCTGTATGAACACCGGGGGCTGTATCTCTTCAATTCGGATGCGCACAATTACACTACTCGTAATCCTAAATTTATAATTTATAATATCCATAACTTTACGAAGAGTAAAACATTTAATTCTTATGTGAGATTAAGTGTTAAAATATATGATGAATTACCCAACAATATTAAATTTTATAATAATAGAGTATTTAAGAAACACCGCAAAAATACTCTCTTTTTACGAGCATTGTACACTTTGGCGGAGTACTTTGAGGGGCTCTGAACGCTGCGATGATCCTGTATAACATCTGTATTTACTACTATATATTGTATACTTTAACTTTTAGGTATATATTGAGACCTGCGCTTATTATCATTTGTAACTATAATTTCACAGTTATACACATTACTTTTTAATTGTTTTTATATCCGTTGTCTATATATTTGATTGTATATACACCACTGGTCACATATATACATACTACTACTACTACTACTATTACTATTTAACTTGTTTGATGTTATGTAGATAATTCGTTGTTAAGAAAATATGGTGATGGGATTTTAAAATCATATTACTTGTTAGTACTGCTTTGATATTAGTTACTTAGTTCCCCGAGTATTACTTTAGCAATAGACAGTGTATCAATCAGCTTCGTTAGTTTCGGGACAATGTGATTTTCATAGGCTTATAGATTACACTATTATTGATATGGAAAAGAAGTACTAGTTGTACAACGTTAGGTTTCACAAGATAAGGGTTGATGGGTATGGCGCCAAAGTTTGAATCAATACTCAATTTTTTTTTTCAATTCTGTAATAAGCTTTCGCAATTAGTTTATTGCAACTTCAAAGAATCAAAGTGAGAGTGACGTCGGAGATAAATAACATAAAACAATATGAATACAATACAGCATGTTAAAAGTAACAATTTAAAATAAGAATTAACAAAATAAAGTACGGGAGGAAGCCATGACAGCGCGCACCCGACAACCAAAGGTGGGAAATCGTTTTCCCAATAAACTAATTACGAAAGCTTAGAAGTGATAAAATTGAGTAGTGATTTAAACTTCGGCTGCCATACTCATTAACCCTTATCTTGTGAAAACTATTATTCATGTATTATTATTATTGTTGTTTAGTATTCTTAAATATTACTATAAAGTTTTCTTCTATGTATTAAAAAATTACCAAATATAGTTTTAAGATGATCTATAAAATTCTTAAAGCAATTAAATTTGGAAAGAAATTAATACTTGCTCTGCTTAGAAACTGTCTTTATGTAGCACAGCTCCAGGCAGTAGAAATGAGAAAGTATTAAATGTATCAAATTCAAAAACAAAATTTTAGCCTTAACTGAGATTTAGGAACAATATGCTTTCTTACACTGTTTGTTATGTAGGTACATAAATGCAATAATATTGTTAAAAAGAAGAACTTCTTCTTTTTTAAACAAGTAAATGCTTCATTAATATTTGCAACATAAATTTGTAAAACAGCAATTTAATTTGTTGAACTCCACAAGAAAATGATTAATAAGTAGCAATAGGTATAGCAATCACTAATTTTATGTTTAAATTCTAAAATAGTTTTTTTTATTTTTCTGATAACATCTGTTTAGAATTCTGTATTCCCTGCAGGTTTGTGGCATATTATGATCCTTTTATATTAGAGGACTAGAAACATTTTATCGTATGTTCTACTAAACATTAAATTGGCTAAATATATATTTTGAAATAAAGCCGCCGACACAATAGTCCTTGATATTGCTACAATTTTTGTGAGGATATTTCCCTGTTTATTTTATTACATGCATTTTCTTCTTCTATCTAAAAAATACGCCGCGTCGTAATCGAAACTACAATGTATTTTATTATTCTGTGTATAAAGCTCTTTTCTCTCTATTTATTTTTTTTTGTTTAAACCTTGAATCAATTTATTTTTTTGAAATACAAATACGTTCCCTGAAAACTTTATTTACACCCAAAAAAAAAAAAAAATCCTCAATTCTTGGTGTCCCGATTTTTCCTGCGAGAAACGTAGTATTGTAAAAACAGTTAAGCGCAACTTGTAAAAAAAAAACTATATGAAAGTATACATATGCTTATATTTTTGGCTTACTTGGGGGACACTTACGATCGTTGAAGGACTATAGATAATCACCATCGTCAACTGCTACAACATATTACTAACCCAAAGAAAATATGTTACATAGGATAGCGATTATTTTGTTGTTTTACTTCTTATTAGTTATTTACTCGAAAACTATGAACACTACTGATTCTAAGTTAAAATTTTCCAAGGTTAAATATTATATATAAAAGTTTCCATCAGAAAAAAAAAAAAAACTTAGCCAAACCTGTCCAAGGGCTAATTTCAATAATCTACCGGGCTATAGCTTTTCAATAATCCTTTTTTTTTAGTTTTTTGTTAATTATATCATTTAAAATTAGCAGGTTAAATATTGCAAATGTGAAATCCATAATGGAAATGGAATTTTTTATGGGAGGCTATGATTTTATATTTGAAAGAACATTGCGTTTGGTAAGGTTTTTGAACTTAAAAGGTGCTGGATTGGATGATTCTTACGAATTATCCAGATTTCAAATAACGAAATTAATATAAACTAAAGAGGTAAAGATAAGAATAAGAAAAATATGTATAGATATGGTTAGAAATAACGTGATTTATTAGATAGGTAAATTTTTTCTTTATGTAATACATATATGTACACACATTGTATATAATTACGTATAGTATAATATCTGAATGGGAAACATTAAACTGAAAAATATTCCGTGATGTTTTTTCTGATATAAGGATCGGTGTCGAGCCTTGATCATTTGCATTGTCTATTGTTACGAAAGTTGAAAATACATCGTCATTTATATCGGACTTTTTGGTCAATAGACTTCGTATCTTATCAACATATGTTCTGGCCTCTTTAAACGTGATAGCGGGCAACTCTTCTTCATTTTCATCTTCGTCTTCATTAGCTTCTTCCGCCGGTGTACACACAATATCGTCGTCCGTTAATATTCCTGCAACTGCTACGTCGTCGTCGAAAAAACAAAATCGTCAAACGTGACATTATTTTCTTCATTTTCAAGGAGACGATTCTATTGAATTGGATTCACATCAACTGATGAATGATTCACAGCATCTTCATTTTGGTTGTCTGGAATGATGAAACCACAAGCTCGGAAACAATTTCGGATTGCGTATTGAGTAATATTTTTCCAGGCTTTTGTGCTCACTTTGATCTTCAATACTGTCCAAGAGTTGAGAAACAACTTCCTTGCGGTAAAAGGTTTTAAATTTTTTTATTATTTCTTGATCAAGAGGTTGCAACATAGATGTTGTGTGAGCTGGTAAAAACTCAACTTTTACATGGCTAAGCATTGGAACATTTTTGTGAGCTGTACATCAACAAACATCAGCAATATCTTACGCTTTTTATATTACTATTCAATAGCTGTACCCATTCAACAAATAAGTCAGTTGTCATCCAGGGTTTCTTGTTGGAACGATAAGTCATTGAAAGCACATTCTTGAAACATCTTGGCTTTGCTGACTTACCAATCATTAGAGGTTTCAAATTTTCAGACCAGTCCATATTTGCACAAAAGTATAATGATCCTCTCCTTACTGTTCTTTCCACCACGACATTTTTCATTTTTTAAACGCATTGTGCGATCTGGAAGACACTTGTAAAACAACCCGGTTTCATCAGCGTTGAACACATTTTTAGCTTCATATGCCCTTATAATTTCGAGTAATTTTTGCTTTCATTCGATACACACATTATTATCGACACTCGCGCTTCCTCTTTTTGAATCGATCAAACCATCCATCACTTGCTCTAAAATCTCGGATACCCAATTTTACTGCATAAATTTTAGCTTTTTTCTCATTACTACACCACCCAGCGGCGCATTTTCTTGTCGACATTGAGAAAACCATTTCACTAAAGCTTTCTCAACTTCGGGAAACTCTCCAGCTTTTTGTCTTTTAATTACACAGTTCGTAGGTATTGCTGCAATGAAATCCTTTCTATGCAGAATTGATGTTAATGTAGATGGCGGAATCTTAAAACGTCTAGCAACGTCAATCTTTTTCTCGCCATCAGAAACAGTTTGAATAATTTTATTTTTTCTCGAATCGAGAGACACTTATTTGACCGCTTTTGAGCCACAATGTGCACTGTTAACGCGGAAAGAATGACTAATATATTGCTAACTAACAAAGAAATGCATTCGGAGAATTACAAGACGACATAAATTGGGGAATCACAGGACGTTTACGGTGGATTACAGAATAGTATTACAAATTACCGAGGGGATCCAGTGGCAGGCTACTACGAATTATAAGACGTTTACAGTAACTTTAAAGGAGATTCTATTACGAGAAACCGACAGGACTGAAGTGCATTATTTTTTACGATTTATCAGAATTTTTCAAGGGACGGCCAATATAGTATGAATAGCTGGGATTTACGAATTATTGGGTAGCGAAATACTCGGATTCTACTGTATTACAATTTTATTGTATTTGACAATAATAACTTACTATACTATTTGACACACGTTGTTCTAACCGGTCATTCGTTCTTTACTGATAGATAGGAAATGACAATTCATGAATTTCCCACAAAACAAATATTGTCCCGAATTAATAAACTAATCGGGGATTTTGTGTGCCTATTGCTGCGTTACAGTCCTTCTTATACACTTTGAACGCGTTGTATATGCACATTTAAGAAAAGTTATTTATTTAATTTAATAAAATAAGTGCTCAAGGTAACTAAAAATCATCAAACCCCCCAAAACCGTAAAATTTATGTACACAATTTGAAAATAAACGTTCTGTAAACTAAAAATGCTATTTTTGCATAGTCTGCACTGCATGTCATTCAACAAATAACATGATTTCACTCCCGTCAAGTGCCTATCACCCAAACAAATTACAACTAAATTTACGGTCAACTAAATCGCTTACTTGCAAGCTGTATTTATTCAACAAGTATGTGTTTCTCTTATATAACAAGCGTTGGTTTAAGGTTTTTATAAATCCAGTACTAGCCGTACCATTTATAAAAATCAGGTTTTCATTTATTTTCAGTTAAATGTTACAGATATATGCGCGTATCAATTCCGTAGACACGTTCGCCTACGCACTGGAGACAAATAACACCACAGTGCCATTATTTTCCATGAATAATTACAGGTTATATTTCATTAATATCGGACGTTTGTACGCGGTCGAATCGTAAGGGAACGTGCACAATGATTGCGCTAATTTTATGAATATTCATCACGACTTATTAAAGGTCACCATGAAACAGAGCTGTTTAAGATATCTTTTGTAATATCCAGCATTCGTACTATCGGGAAATCAAAGCTATCAGATGTACTGTCAAAGAAGCGGAAACATAGATAACAATTTCGATACAAAAAAGATGTAAACGATCAGCAGTTCAGCAGTAACTACTGATAATGGTTCTGCCATTATAATGAAACTGTGTCTTTATTGAAAACTGGTCCCGATTTAATGTTTATCCCTCTCGGAATACTAATGGTAAAATCGCTGCTTCGGATGTGCTTGCTTCGTTACCGCGATTCAGGTATTGTGTATAAAAGCCGACAAAGCCGGCAGTTGTCTTAATCTTACCATTAAGAACGCAAAGTAATTGAACGGGTTTGAATGAATGTTTAGTTATGATTTAAATGATAATATATGCTATCATCTTGTTCAATTAATTTGATAAGGTGGAATTGCTATTGAGCTGCACTGACAAATGCAGTTAAGATGAGTAATGTATCCGCAGATAACATAGCATCTTGATTTGACTGTAGTACCTTTAATTTGCATAACATATATTTATAAAGACAAGATACATATTATTTACTTATAGTTTTGTAAATATAGAGCAACAGTACGGGAAGAAATTAGACTAGAGCATACAGGGTTTTCACGGAACCGGCTAGTTAGAAGTTTTCCGGTTTAACTCTCTAGCTTTAAAAATTTAGTTTTGTAATAATTGGGTAATTATTTCTTTTCTAAAAGTTTTCTACGCTTCCAGTTAACTGCAAGTCGCCCTAAACTTTGTTATTTATATATATTACATTATTATTCTTATTTTAATTCAGCGTAAAATTCTGTAACCATCACAATATGGTCGGGTCCTTCAACAATTTATACAAAAAACGATTTGAGCTACGCTTATATGATGCCTCTTTTCGTGCAACAAAGAGCATGCAACAGCACATGCTTGAAATAGTTAAGTAAATAGATATTATGCATCTCTTGCGTTATATAGCATGCTTTGTAGCACACGACATTGCATTCGTCGTATTAAATAAGGCATCGTGTAAACGTACCTTTACTGTATTTCATTTTTGTGTTTTATGATGACAAATGCCTAAAACATTTCAACATTTGGGTTTCATATTTATGAGCAAAACCAATTCAAAAAATGATAAATTTCAAATTATTTCCTAAGACGTCACAACTGTTTTGGCCAATTAAAAGCTGACGATTTTCGCGTTCGCCAGTGGCACATACGTCAGATATCATGGCGTTTGGTTAGCATTTAGTATGATTATTTAATAATTGGGTGATATTACATTACCTTTGGCAATTATTAAGGGTTAGGGAAATAGTTTGTAAAAATGCTAAAGTAAGTTACTATTGTTGTTATAGGATTTATTCAAATCAAATGGGTCATGTTTCACAAACAACTTACATTAGATCCTAAATTTGAAATAGTTACTGACAAAAATTTACCATCTATTGATGATATTATGATTATAGAACACTTTTCCAGCAAATCTAGATTTTTGGGATAATGTCCTTCTAAATACAACACGGACTATACACCTAATTCCAATCAAACTCAATGTCACAATTGAAAATTTGACACATTAACTGACAGCAGAGACACAGATTGTGCAATAGGCGAACGTCAAACTGCTAATTAATTTTTTATTGATAGAAAATAGAATCTCTAAGTTTTTATTGGGACTAAAATTTTTGAAAAATATACATTTTCAAATTTTTTTTTCCTTTAAAAATACTAATCTTACAAACAGAAGAACCTGTAAATCCGTATTAATTTGAAACTTTTCTTTCGAATAAAAATATAAAAAAAGATTGGTTCCCGGCCCTATTAGGGGTAGGTATACGACTACACGTATCTTCAACTATTTCTATTACGATATTTCCGAAAATTTTGACATTTGCAGGTTCTCCAAGAATCACTAAGATATCGAAAAAATTTGAATTTGCAAAACTTATTTTTTTTCAAATGGAACAGCCTGTATATTTTAATATATATTAATACATTCTACATGGATTTGCTGTGAGATTTTGGCCACCCATCTTCAATAGTTTTTTTTAAATTACTGGTTTTATTTATTGACGCTTTAAAATGGCCGATTAAGCTCCTAGTCGGATGTGATATTGACATTACAATAAATTAGTGTTGTTAGTAAATATTATTGTTACAACTATCGTTTTTTACATATACGGTGTTCATATAGTTGCATTAAAATTTTTGAAAATAGATCTTATTGTTTTTGAAAATTCTATGTATGGATGTTTTCGAAGTGCCGAAATCCATAGGAGTGACAGGTATTGAATTACTTCTTGAAAATATGTAGGTTTGTTACAGTTTTTTTTTTATAACACTGCCAGTTGCTATAAAAAGTGCTTCGAGTTTTTTGTTTTTTTTTTATATCTTTGGTGGTAAGTGGGAGGTGTCTTCCAAGGTATTGTCAACAACATTTTTCCGCAATTCTTTGACATTCGTAATAAATATGGAATGAATTCATGACGTACAGAATTAGAATGAAATTTTATAATATCCGTATCCAAATACTTCTACTCTTGTAGAACATAGTTTAAAGGATATTATAATTTTTTTTTTAATTTAATTTCGCGGTAAACAAAGTAAAAAAAAAAAACATTATTTTATTTAACACGAGAAAGAGGGCGTCATAATAAATTACAATATAATTTAGGCACTATTAAATGAAAATGTATAATTTGAACTTTAGAGTAAACCATTATTTGTATGTATTTTGTTTTACTCTTTAGATTTATGGTTAACCAAACAACATCTTGATTTCTGCGATTATTTATTAATTTTTTAAAATTTGTTCGTGAATATCTTTGTAAATAGATACTGCAGAGCTTTATAAAAAAATACGGTTCTTTTAATTTTGGGCAAAATTTCAACTTAAATTTTAAAATATAAAAAAAATCCGAAACACCAATTTTTTTAGGTGTTCCGGTCGACATGGAATGACCGATAAGTAGAAGGGCTGTTGTGTTACCACAGGCAAACCTTTTCCGATGACCTCTACTTTTTGTTAGCACGCAAAGTGCACTGTAGCTTGCGTTTGTTTTTTATTTAATCTTAAAATATAATGTACACAAACTAGTAATGCTTACAAAAAAAATAGTTCTGACGGTTTACTACTTATTTTTATAAGAGGCTGGATTGATATAAAGTTTAATAGCGAAAATAAATGTGATCATATTACTTATTGTTGCTGCAAAGTGCATACAGATTGTTTATTATTTCGATTATTGCATCAGACGTGTTTGGCGCTATATTGGCGGGTCTGCTAAATGGCCTTATCAGTTGCTTGTTCAAGTATAGCCCATTACTTACTTGCCTTGTAGATTAAATATAAGTTTGCAGCTTCCGCTAAACACAGAATGTACTATTGCGAAAAATAAACGTTATATCTAAAAATTTTCACGCGATCATTATGGGCTAGGTTAGTTTTTGTGATAGCATAAGTATGTAAACGAATGATATATACATGGATTATTAGTGACAAAATATAAGTGCAGTGCTATAATTCGAGCACATTGGTGACGTAACTCATTACCTGTTATGTTAAAGAATTAGAACTATTCTAATGTGGTAAAGATCAAGCATTTACCTATCTTATAAGCACTTTACATCAAGCATTTTTCTTTTCACTTCACAACTGATGTTTCGGGTGTTGGTAAATTGCCTCCCCACAGATGGTAGTAAAACGGATCTGAATTAATTGGTCTCATAAATTGGTAAACTGCCCCCCCAACCTTTGTAATTGTAAGCTTCAACCATTATTGCTTTATTAGTTATCGACCGAGACCCAATTTACTACACATGTATATCAGATAACTAAAAACTGTAGGGGACAATTTAACGATTATTAATAGTTGTTCTTTATCTCGGGAGGCAATTTACTTGTTTCCGATGCATCTCTGATAAAGCTTAAAGTAAATTAGCAAACATTTAGATCACATGCAAATTAATCGTTTTTAATTCATCAACTTTTGGCTACTATCTCCATAATTCACCTATATTCGTTTTTACACGGTAATAGTTTGTATAACATAATAAAAGTAAGTTTATTCCTCTGAAATATAATGTCATTATTATTTCAAAATACCTCTCTTCCAAGAAGAGCAACGTTTATGCCTAAGCATTAAAATGACTTTATTATTCATTTCAAATGCAAGCATCGCAAAGTACTCCAATGTCAAAGCATTTCAAATAAATAGTCTAATACAAGCAATAAATACAGTTACTACTTTTTAATGATTTGTTATTTTAAGCATGCTATAAAAAGTGAGTATGTATGTATGCAATTATATTTTTTTTCGCAGTTAGTTCTTAAGGTTTTATGGTTGATTGGAGAGAGTTTGCAAATCCAACGGAAATTGACAACTGACGGAATCTTACTGTAGATTGTACACGAAACTAATTAACTAATTAAATCTTTAGCTTTATATAACCTGTAAAATAAAGTTTTATAATGCTAGGCATTCCGAGAATTTTCATTCGCCATTTCATAAGAAAATATTTATAATACAGATATTTGTATTCATCACTTCATAAAATTATGCTTTGCAGTCTATACGTATTTTTAACTTTAAGGAACCGTTAATTACTTTTTTAAGATTATACTTTTATTATACTTTAATTATATGAAACATGTAGTATTGTTTCAGAATAAATTATACTCTTATTATACGGATTCTTTAAAATTGGTTAATCATTAACAAGTACTTTTTATACGCTGACAGTTTTAAACCACCACCAAATATGCATATTAAATAAAACAGGGTTGCCTGGGCGCTATTTACGAAAGGCAAACGGATAAAGAGAAAACGAAGAACAACAAACAAAAAACTAAAAACTCCAATCACCTAATCAATACAATTAATCTTTCGCTGCGATCGATATTTTCATCATCGCTTCAGACAACAAGTTACTCCCTAACACCACACAGAGATCGTGCAACGGTTTGCGTATTCCGCGCCTGGATTTCAGTCAAAACATCGTCCGCCCAACGTAAACACAGACCAGGTCCGTCGATGAAATGCTGCGCTCGTTTTGATGGGCAATTTCTCATTTCTGGGCAACTATTAAAGTCACTCTAAAGCGGTAATTTGAGGAAACTGTTCCGGGAATAGATGAAACTGATAAAAGACGTTCTCGAATCGATTCTGCGACGGATTGCGACGACGTTCGCCACCGTTGGCGTCCTGGAGCGTTCCATCAACGTATATATCACTTGTGCGGGATTTTATTTTTATCGCAAATCGATTTGGACGAGTTTGTCGCGATGAAACGCCGAGTTGAAGGCGTTAAGAGGATGAAATTGACGTATAAAGAGGAAAAAATGAGGAGATATACTCTCTAATAGATCGGAGATTATTTGGGAGAAACAGCAAAAGCTACCAGTATTTATTAAGGTTCATACTTGCTATCCAAATTTATAATAGACAGTCAGAAATTGTTATCAGTAGAACATAAACTATTTATCTCTAATTACTAAATAGTTTTGTCAATATTTTTTGCAGAATTCTTTACCTCTCGACTGATAACCATAGTCATTTATAGCTCAACAGTATACCATCATTTATAGGACCAAAAATAACATTATTGTTCTAAATAGTGTGACGTTAACCCCACATTTTAAACTTTAAAGAAAATAATTAGAGTTTCAGTTGCCCTCCGAAGAGTTTTAGACCTCTCCTTCGGTTAATTAAATAGCTATTTAAAAACAATGGGGGCTGAGCGTCACACAACATATATAACTTTTCAATTTTCGCTGCAAACACTAGGAGTTATAAGAATACTATATCGAATTCGTTGGCAGCTATCAGAACTCGAATTGAGAGAGAAACTGAGCAATTTGCAAAAAAAAGTAGTCGTTTATTTTGCCCATTTGATCGTACGATATAACGTAGATCTGAAATTTTTAATAAATCGCTGAGTTTCTTTGAAGTTCTGAAAGCCCCTAATGAATTTTACAAACGATTTCTATGACTCGCGGCGATCCAAGTGAAAATTGAGTAAGTTCCTAATTATGAGTAATACCGTAAAATAACGAAAAGATACTGAGGGTTAATTCCATGGTACACTGAAAAATCGATATATTTAAGCCAACCGAATATATTTTGTTAATCATATTTTTATTGAAACAAGCATGCCCTTTGCTGTTTCAAATATATGCAAAAAATGTACACTATTGACTGAAATAAAATATTTGGTTAGAAAGTTTAATATATTCAAACAAATTATTTAGTTCAGTATGGTCTAAACACAAAAAAATAGTTCAACTTTGTAAAAATATTGGATTGGTTCAATTACTTTGATATTGTTGAGACAACATCGGTACTTTGTCAACTCAAATAAATTTGCAAAGATTGCAAGCTTCTCACAGTTAGAAATTAACAAATTAATGTGTTTCTGCTAATAACTGTAATAATTAAGTGGAATTTTTCCCAATAAATATTTTCTCATGCAGGATTTGATCCTAGATACTCTCATTTACGAACGCTCTACCAATTAAGTTAGAGTGGAGCATATAGATTCGAGCGATAAATCGACGTTATTTAAGAAGGACGTCGGTCTGCCAAGATCTTGGACATATCTCAAAATTTACGAATTGCTGTTTCTGAAGCAAAAAAGCTAATGTTAAAACGGGCATCGGTCTGTCGACATAGCAGTAATAATTATATCCACCAAGTGTCAACATCCTTCAAGATTTAGGTATTGTCGTTAATGAGATCAACAAACAAACCTTCAAACTAATAAACTCTGGTTTATTTTAGAGATATTGCGAAAATAAGAAAATTGGTATAAAAAGCGGTTATATTATTTTGTTATTTCTAGTTTATTAATTTAACAAACCCATTACTTTCACTTAAACAATAAGCACTCTTGAATTAACAAAATGAATATTATTAAGAAATAAGGATTACGCTAACCGCAATTGTAGTTAATTTAATGTAATTCTTATGTTCAACTTATTTTTTTTCCAAACCTAGTCCATACTTTTGTAAACAGATTCTGTGATCTAAGCATTATTATTATGGCGAAGTTTTCTACCCATATTGTAGTTACGTTCAATAGGTGTATGTGATACAACCATTGTTGTAACGATGGCGCCTCTCCTATATCACTCAAACACGGTTATAAAAAGTTGATTTGGTGCATTTACCGGAAAAAGATTGTATATCGCCAAGGAGAATTTGCAAACGTCACATACAGAACAAAATAAATTAATTAGATCAAAACTTCTCAAATTAGGACTCTTTATTCCTTGATCCAAGAGTACAGCTTTACTGTACGCAAAATTCTACTGAAAATTTGCGGGAAGCAATATGCAATTTATGCTCCCCTTATATAGGTAGGTTATGTGAGTATTGTAGTAACTCTTTATTGAATAGTGAAATTTTTGGTAAGATTTGATATTAAATTTGATTAAAGAATAAAAGAGCTGCCGTAACAGATAAAGTTAGTAATTCTGACAAAATTGGTTGTAATAAAAAAGGAACGAAATAACCTCAACCACATATTTAGTAAAGTGAAGCACAATATATATTTTACTTAAAAAAATATTGTTACTATAAAAAGTATATAAATATAATAAAAAATGTTTTGTTCTTCTGTGTGTTATTTCTATTTGAGTCAATAAAATTTATTGTTTGAAATAAATATTCGATTTGATCAATTTTACAAAATTTTATTAGAACTAAACATATATATCTCATTATTTCAATGAAATAACTAGTTATTTTAAGTATTTGATCCAATAAAACTTTTTATTTGAGCAAAATATTGATATTATATTAAGCAAAGATATTGTTAAAACAAACAAATTTTATTAACAAAATTATTTGCTTCGCCCAACAATATATTTGTTTGCCCATATTTAAACAAAGATTTTAGTCAATGCAATTAAAATTTGGTTTAGTCAACTAAATGGGTTTTTCAGTGTAGCATGAAGAAGATTGTCCAATAAAATTAGGAAACCTTGGAATTAAACGTCAATGTGAAACAAAATGATAAACTGTCAAAATGTTAATGTTAATGTTAGTTTATCTTAGACCAGCGGTGTCGAATATTATATACATACACAAAACACACAACATACAGCATATACAATATACAATGGTACAATAATTGTACATAAAAGTTAAGTTAAACGTTGAAATTGTTGTTTTTATCAACGTGCACACAAATCAAAAAATTCGTCGGTGTTATAGAAGGGATGGCATTTAAGAAATGTTTTTAAACGGAATTTAAATTGTGCCGGTGAACCCTGCCTCGCTTCTGCTAGTGGTGTATTATAAATTCTTGTGCCTATACAGATATACGATATATGAATTATAAAATTTGTTTGTTTTGGCCAGATCGCACCAAACATAACTCCGATATCTAATAGGATAACTATGCGTTTCCACATTAGTTTGAAAGTTGCTAAGATTTTATTTAGGTATATACGAAACAAATTTTCTAAGTTAAATATCTTTGCAGTTATAGAAGTTCAGATGCACTCGTTCATCTGTCAAAAATTTAACAAAAATGCAAATATTTCAAATATGGTTGAAAATAACAACATAGTTGTTTTAACAAACTTACTTTAGATTTGAACGAGGAATTAAAAAATGTAATAATAAATAGGGTGTTCCATTTAAAATAATAAAGTTTACAGCCACTTCCGGTACAACCGGATGGGCTAGATTATTAAAAGTATTTTAGTTCAATAGGGCGGGTCGGCTTTAATATACTGCGAAATTTTCAGAATTTTCCAATGTATACTCTTTCATATGTCGATCGATGCTGTTCGCCGTGAGACACCTGTATACGAGCCCAAACATGCAGAATAATATACAATACATAACACTTGTAAGAGCATGTATTGTAGAGATAAACATAATCTCAACAACCGTACAAGCATGGAAGCTTATAAACTAGCCAATATATCTTGAATTGCTTACAAACTAATTAATGTGTTTATAAAATAGTTAAAATATTCTGGCTATTTTATTAAAAAGTCAATTTTCTCATAAATAAACCAGCTGATTGGTTATTCTGTAAACTAACTGGATAGTATACAAACTAGCTTTAGCCGTAACATATATATACAACCTCCGTCTTTTACAATTTTTAATTGTTGTAACAATTATACCTTTAATCTCAACCATATATTTTCAGGATTTATCGCATTCCAAAGTAGGTTACGCATTATAAAAAAAAACTTTAAACAATCATTACCCTGATATAATCTCTTTATTGCTTTTTAGAGGCTCCCATTCAAGTGAAATCCTCCGATGCAAAGCTGATCATCCTTAGAAAGCGTTGTTAAATTGAGCGTGTCAATTAATTTGCCACAGTAAAGCGACTTCTATTATAAAGAGATACTAAGGAAGATTTTCTACATCGGTTTTAATAGAAGCGTGTAACCGCAGAGATTTCGAAAACGTAGCAAAAATGATCAATTAGAGTTGGTGAAATAGGAATCATTAGAACTTGTTAACAATTCCTTCATCAATATGATTGATGTTCTCTCATATCATAAAAGATCTGCGATTATATTATACTTGCAATTGCAACAGCTATGTAGTTTATTGATTGATGCAGGAGTATATTTCAACGAAACAAAATTATACATGCAAGCTAAAATGCTTTCTCGTATTGAAGGCAATATTGTTTTAAGTTGTATTATTTTCTTTGTGACAGCTTCCTTAGTAGATAGCAGTTTAATAGACTATTCAGCAGCAGGTGTTTGTATATCTTAAAAGCTATGCGATACAATTTATTGTGATACTGTTATTTAAATTTATATCAGCAAAGGAGTGGAATATCTCGTTACTTATAAGTTATGTAATACGAATTCTACACGTGCTACATCCATGAAAGTAATTAATTTATGCTATTGAATACGAGGAGGAATGTTATTTATGCCTTGCTTTAATTGATCAGTAATTGAACAGCTCTGTTTATCTACCGCACAGTAGTGATCACGCTGAAGCTCACATACTTTTCATGTGTACTTACGTTACACACCGACAAAGCTCTCAAACATCAAACCAACTAACATTTTCACACACAAGTATATAAATTTACGTTTTAATTTTAGGTTACAATAATTGACAGGTCGTGATACAAAATTTCATGTTGTGTGTGTGATGTTAACAAACGTTAACATGTTGTTAGAGTAAATTATCATCATTACGATGTCTTTCTTATATCAATATGAACAGGAACGGAATTGGGTCAAATCGTAGTTACTTAACAGCGTGTGTTGTATGCGTATGTGTTTGTATATTGGTAGAAATGACAACACATATATCTGATTAACATGTAAATAAGATGAATAATAAGTTACTTACATAATACGCCGGGTATTCATTTATCATTGCGGTTTCGTTGTCGAAAAATAACTGTGGTAGATTATCTATAAGTGTTAGACGGCGTCTTAGTCTATTCAAAACCTCATAGTTACAGTTAATTGTATGAGTGTCTTCGTCATAAAAGAAATTTCGTCATCCTTTCCCGAAGAGAGATAAAAAATTCTGCGAAAATTGATTCATTCCCAATTTCTTATCTTAATAAAATTGCTTCCGTATTATTGACATAGGCACATCCAAGAAAAAAGTGTATGAAACGGGAACTGGATTATAAATACGAGCTTGCAGCAGTGCTAAATAAAATCGTTAAAAATGTTAAATTTATTTGCTTAATCAATAAGAAAGAATTATTAAAGACAATATATGTAGTTGACTCTATACATAAGTAAAAATTAATCAATTACGTACAACAGTGCAAATGTCAAAATTTTCACAAAAATTATAATATCTTGAAACAGGACTTCAGATGACGTTAAATCAAAAGTTTTATTTAGCTTACATTCCCGATATGAATATTTTTTTTGGTTGTAATGAAACTTCTACTTGTTCATTCTTTCAGCCGCTATTTTAACTGTCGGATGCGGGTTCTCGTTCATTCCTTCCATCCTTATCTATTTCTTGTATTTAGTCCATCCATTTTCTGCTGGGTCTTCCTCTCTCTGCTTAGCTATGCTCCTTGTTTCCATTACCTCTTTCGAAATTCTGTCGATCTGTATTCTCATATTACCTCCGTACTATTGCAGTAGCTTCCTTTTTATTTTTTTCAATAATCGGTTCTTGCTTTGTGATTTGTTTGCTCTCCTTATTTTTGCCTCTATGTCATTTCGTTCTTTTTTTTTTGCTATTTTCCTTAGATACTAGATGTCAGTGGTGTTCATCCCGGCTGTCTCGGTCTGTAGTGGTTCTACTATTGTTATTGCTTTATCTATTTTCATTTTTCCTTCTATTGTGAATATCTACCAATATTGTCTTATTCAATGCGCAGTAAATTTTCGTTGACTTGTTGGCTCTGTTGGTTATTTCCGCGTCTAGTTTTTCATTCTTCGTCACCATGCTTCTCGGATGTATGTATGTCACTGCTTTTTTCCAGTGTCTTGTTTTTATATTTAATGACCGGGGTAAGTGTATTATCTTGTTTTTATTTATGATCGTTACCTTGGCTTTATCTATATTGACTTTAAGTACTTGTGCTGCAGAAAGTTGTGTATTTAGCCGGTGTTAATTGCTGTTAAGATATCTTTTACTCACATAAAGACTACGGTAAAATGGTGATATTGCAAACAATATACTTAATAATAGTGCTAGTGTACTTTAACATCGAAAATCGGTTAAGAAATCTATTAAGCATTAAGTTACAGCAAAGTACGCGGTTGATTCGTTATCAATCCAGCCTGGCATTCATACATCTACTAAGGATAAGGGTGGTATCTGTTTTTTTTTTCTGGAAGCACTGTTTTGACGACTTTTTAGTCCAAAAATGTAACAAAAACTGTAGATACCTGCAAACTAAATATTTAGTAAATATCCACAAAGCTATTTGAACTTAACAGAAGAATAGATGGTTGTCGCCCTCCCTCGCTCCCTCCATTTTATTAATTTTATAAAGTTTTAAAGTAGTTTGGCTCAGCTTGTAGTAATTTATAACTCATTGCTCATTCCTAAGAACCATTATTACAATCGCTATTTAAGGATTGAATATGGCAAGATTGAGTTTTTTTTTTTTGTTATTTATAGCGATCATAAGTCTAATGTGAAGTTTAAACCGAAGATTATTGATCTGAGGTTTAAACCGTGATTGTAACAATAGCCTTGTCTAAAATAATTCCGACACAATAAATTTAATTTACACACATTTAGATGCCATTTTAAAATGAAAAATACATTAAGTACACTATTTGCTTATCTAGTTGGTTTGAAAGCTGACTATCCTCCTCTAACTTAGGTATTGTCTTCATGTCTGTTTAGTCTGTTTTCTAAAATTCCAGTAAAACTTATAGTTGGCTTGCGTTGAGTATATCGCTCCGTAATTTTCATATTATGTTTGTCCAGAATTTCCTGTTATCAGTCTTATGTGCTTCCGTCATCTGCTTACAAAATCTTTCCAAGATTTCTTTTCCTCTTCTCTTATGCTAGCTTTTACTAGTTTTCTCCTACCAATGCACATATGCACATTTTTCTATTTTTTTGTGTTCTTGAATATATTTTTTCCAGGCTATCACTTTGTTCATTTTTGGGTTTTCGTATTCTATATTCTCTTCTCATATATCATCTCTGCAGTCGTTGTTATTATTTTCCAGTTTTCCAAATTCTGTATTTATGAGGTTTGCATACTTATTCCTATTTTCTTGCTGGTGATTTTCTGTACTGCTAAATTAGCATATTCCTGTATATCTACAATCCTGTTCATTGTGACCATACATCTAGCTTGTTATTAGCCTAGATTCCCACTTCAGCTTTCTTCTTGTTTCAATTCTTATGATCTGGGGTTTTCTGTGCCTATATTCTGTGTAATCTGGTTACACACAGAAAGCGTTTTCTAATGCCAAATACATCTACGTCTTAAATATTTTTACCATATGTAAGGTAACATTTTCTTTATATTAGATGTGAGTAAATAGGCGCACATAAATATAATAAATTTTCTTGAAATTTTAGTAATTTCAAAACAAAATTTATTTGTGATAAATGTTACTTAAGAGAGACACTCTTAAAACAAGTACCTAACTCACTTTCGTATGTTTAAGGATATAAAATTTCTCCAACCAAAGAATTAATTTCTTGAGAGCCTATATTGAGAAGTTATTCATCTGCTTATATATGAGGAGGAGAGGTATTTCAGTTGAGAAATTCTCCCTTGGTTCTAGAAATTAGTTCTCTGTGTGTAGGCTTCTGGCATTTTGTTCTTTCGCGCCAAGGCGTATCCTAATCATTTAAATATTGGTACTTAATACTAAATCATGTCTTATATAGAAATCTATCATCTTCATTTAATTTCTATTTATAGCTTCTTCACCTTGTCTTCTTATATATCCCATTTCTGCTTTGATCTTTATTCGCTCTGCTCTTCCAGTTTCCCGTTATTAATATTGTTTTGTTTTCTTCTCTAACTTCATCAAATTTCTCTCTATAAATTTATATAGAATTCCAATCGCTTTTCTTTGCTATAACTTCCACTGGGCCGTACATATCTGTATTATGTTTATGATCCCTTTCACACTTAATTCTGTTGAAATTACCATTATTCCCCAATTAACAGCTTTGGATTTTGTTATCTTTTTATATGCGTATTTCTTCTGCATTGTTGTTCCTCCTATCCCTCTCTCTCTTTGTTTTTAATGAAATCTTGAAAATATACAATATGTACACTATAAGTGTGTTACATTGATTTATAGGCATTTGCAATTTTATTTTGAAATCTACGAGTTACTGCTAATTTTGCAAGAATCTTACGTTATGCATCCTTATTCCACTATACTCTACGAATGACATTTATTAACATTTAACACACCTAAGGGCACTTACCTTCAACTAAGTAGCTATCAAAACACCTGTAGTTTAGATAAAACTACTTAGTTAAAAGTAAACAATCGACTATAATTCTATTTGCATATGTGGCGAGTAACAGGTGTCCACTGTCGGTGATAAATACTCTAATAAATCTGGTACACTTTGGAAACCTCTGCTATAAAAGCAAAATACACGCAACACTCACTTCGATACTTCGACACGATTCAGGGAGAAGGACAGTCGGACATTCGTGAACACTCACAATACTTGTGTCGTGTGTGTACGTGTTGAAGTAGGAAAATACGTACTGTCAATAAATCACTTTCGGTTATCCATGTTTTAGTTTCTCTCACTTCGCAGTTGTTGTTCTTCTTGTTGTTAGGTTGTTGCGTTGCCGTTGTTGTGTAACATCAGCGTAGATCCGTATAATTTCTCGTCGGATGTATTGTGATTTATTAAATTAGTTGCGTTTGAACATCGACGATTTCTGATCTACTTCGCTCTGATTATTTCTGGGATTGTCTTTCTATTGCTCTTGTAGATTCGTAAATAAACGGTTGCACAATTGTGATATATGTTGATGTTGTTAACAAGCAGAGTACTCTACAAATGGAGATAATTAAAGAACAGTTAGATTTATTATTATTTTTTTTAATCAAAATAATGTGAGAGAAATTTTGAACTATATTTAGTGCTAGCAGTACACATAAAATAGTGCTTAGGTTTCAATGTAATTAAATCGCTTTCAAAATCGCTCCAATCCGACACAGTATGTATTATGAAGATTCAATGCGCGCATACGAAAAATACCGCTACTTCTACTGTATCTTTTCAATAAGTTACTTGAAGGCAGTATCTTATTTATACAGAGTGCGGCAAAACTTCATCAAACAAATGGTACAAATTACGAAATTGTGTTACTATGAATGGAATCCATAGAATGGGAGTTACGTTACATGTCTTACAAGTTTCGTTTTTTGAACAGTATATCGCTCAAATGTTTTCCTTCGTTATCAATGCATTGCCGAATGCGAATTCAGAAGCTCGCTATTGCTTTAACTTTAACATTTCTTGAGGAATACGAGCAACCTCTTCTTGTATCACTTGTCGTAGGGCTGACGGAGTCCCCGGTCGATGTTTGTACTCTTCAGACTTAAGAAACCCCCATGGAAAAAAAAATACAGGGGTAAGGTCTGAAGATCATGCTCGCCAGGGGATGCCTTCACGCAAAGACATCAAGCGTCCTGGGAACAGCTGTCTCAGCTTTGGATGAGATCTTCTATTTGTGTAACAGTGACAGAGTCTTGCTGTTGAATCTACAGCGCATTGAGCCTTGGTGCCATAAAAGTCTGAAGCATTACAATGTATCGATCCGAGTTTGGGCAGCACGTGTTCCAAGCTGAGGTTGCTGGGATTCACCATTGGGTCCGAAAAATAGAAAGATGGACTAAGCCAAGTAAAAGCGCCGCTATCTCTGACAGTCAGACCACACTTAAAGCGATAGTGTAGTAGTAGTTCCGTAATGTTCTGATATGACTTATCGCGTAGTTGCCACATCGCAGTTATTTAGAACATCTATACAACACTATTTTCAATCATTACATCTTCCGAACACATAAAGTAGCTATTACAGACAAAACTATATTCAGCATTTTCAAGGTATTTCGGAAAAAATATAGTATCGACTTCCTTAAGGATACCATCATTTTCCAGGTGACAAATATGCTGTTGACCAGTGTAATCTGCGACCGTTCGGAACTTCTAACATAATTCCCGACTTTAGAGATCTGTTAGGATTCTCACTGGTTTAGAGACCGATCAATGTGCCAAAGAGAAAACACGGAAGTTTTGTTTTAAAATAGTTTATCTCTCTAACTAAATATAAATACAATAAACTTTCATGGTAAAATATACATATAAAATTACGTGGGATTTAGTTACTAGTAGAGTGTCTGGATGTTGATTATTTGCTGCAATAAAGCCTTCCAATATAATTTATACCTGTGTACCTACGTTTAGATGTTTATAATTATGTACCGCCAGACGTCTTGTTTAATTTTGTGAGTTCGTATCAACGTCAAATAAAATTCTCTTAAAGGTCTTAACAAGGCTAATTATTTATTAGGCGTCTTAAGAGCTTACGCACTGTTAATTACCGTACAATATAAAAATAAAATCAGCCTATCCATAGACCCAATTACAAGATCAGTGCATCTTCGATTAAACATGGAAATTCACGAGGTTCCAAAACAGTTGTCCCGAGGGGACAATAAATATTGTACTGCGCTCGTAGTTACTTTCAAATATTAATGTTGTATTAAGCAGAGTGATGATATTCAACTACTTTACCAATCGAAGTGTAGTCTTTTTGACTAATCATATAATTTTTTCTATTTTGCAATATAGATAATATATGCTCTATGAATTTATTCATTGTGTGCGTTTTTATTTTCTTAGGGCATGGAATTGAAAAGCAGTGGATTATTCTTGCTAAGTCTCATCTGCGCGTTCAACTTGCATCAAGCTCATAGTGATCTCGGTAAGTGTTATTTTTTTATACTTAATCCAGTTGTAATACCTTGGGCATATTTATGGTTGATTTGTGAAAAAAAACTGTGTTAGACATTTTATAGTACAAGTAAATGTACAGAGTGTGCTATTTTTCTGAAGTCTACTTAAACGGAAAATACTTTAAATAAAACTTACTTGATCATTCTAAACACGAGTCGATGTCCTAACGCATTTCCGCCAGATCTTTCACAGTTCTTTACTTATCACAATACCTGGATTCATATAAATATATTTCTTATTTCGGCAGGGGTAATACGTAGATCTGCCCGTTATTTAATTTAGTAGAAACGTTTAGAATCTTTTAATGATTTTACAAGTTCCACAACATTTGCACTATACTCTGCTAGGCTTCCTGATTGTAACCGCGTTCTAGACCTTTTGCGTGTCTATACGTTTCGTCCACACTCGCGAGGGTAATCTTGCAGGTCAACGGCGGTAGCGGCATCCCTGAAGATGTTTCTTGCGAGTGTGGACGAAACTTCCGCCAGAAGATGATCCAGAACGCGGTTCTTGTCCGAAAGCCCAGCAGGGTATGGTTTCGACAACGACCGCGGAAGTCTACATGTGAATTCAGAATATTTGGTTTATATTTGCTGGTTATGCGATTTAATTTACTATACCAAGTTTCCAAAGTGTTGGTTGTTCTTTGTTTCTCGTTGTCGTAAATCCAGAATCTCTTAACCACTGACCTACAAGGTAATCGTTGCCTTCTTGGATGAGTTGAATAGATTTCCATAATTCGCAACCAACCCTCTCTAGTAGCGTAAGATGACAGATGGAACAAGGTCGCATATGCTTGTGTATTTCTTCGTTTTGTCTGTATTGCGTCTTCATGCCTAGCTGCTGTATTTATCTCCACAAACTCTGCTTGATGTGGAAATTGCAACCTGTTTATTGCATCCGGGAAACCTTTCAAGTCATCAGTTTTTTTTTTTTTGTGTCACTTGCGGAATTCTGGATTTAATCAGCGAAAATAATCAGTAACAGGTGCAGTTTTTCCTGTCTGGCAAAAGGGCATGGAATAAGGGAATATTTTGTGTTGCCTTTCTATAGCAGCGTGAATCGTGTATAGCTGATCAAATTAATGATAACTGATTTTGCATCCGAAAAGTTATTCAGTTTCTTGAGTGACTTCTAGAACAAGTTTTCAAGAAAAGCCAATATCCTATCTTTCTCTTCACCGTCTATTATCAGAAAAAAATCTACCAATTCTTTAGAAAGTACAATGATTACTTCTAGAAGAATTTGATACTTTCAGCATTTTTCTCCAACATCTATACAACGACGATTCTTTGTTCTATTCATAAAGCAGCTTTCATCACAAAGTTTAATCCCACATCTTGAACTGCGCATAATATTTCATCGTATAGTTTAAGCACAGAAATAAAATCTTCACAAACTCGTCTTTTGCATTTCTGTTAGGATTCCAGCACTTCTAATAGGTATATACATAAAACACGTATTTTAATTCAACACTCCCAAACTGATTGCTCCAGAAACTCCGACACGCTATAATAACTTGTTCTTCAGATATTCTTTTTAAGTAATTTTTAAACCCATGAGTTTCCAAATATCTAACATTTTTTGGTAGTTTATGATAAACCTTAATGCACATAAACCTCGGACTTTTTTCAAAGAGTGCAGTTCTATGAGTTGGTACGGCGCAGTCATCGTTATATCTGCTATCATACGCAGTATTAAAGTTACTATTAAAAGAAAACAGTTTTTTGTTTTTATGAGTGGACACCGCACATTCATAAATAAAAAGGCATGGCAAAGATAAAATACCATATTTAATAAATATAGAACGGCATGATTCCATGGCACCTGACGAAAACATTGATCGGACAATTCGCTTGTGCAGAACAAAACAACGTGAGAGACTAGGCCCTGCACCCCAAAACAAAATGCCATACCGCAATCTGGAAGAAATATTCGCGTTGTAGAACATGAATAGTCACTCCAACGATACAATACCTCGCAATGGCATATATGAAAGTGAACATAGTTTGGAACATAATTGGGATGCATGACTATCCCGAGATGAACGATTATTAATTCTACAGTCAAGAAAATCAGTTTCAGACACCGCAGGTACAGACACAGTCCCCAGTCGCACTATTGGTGATCTGTCGACGGGGCACCTTGCCGAACAGAAGGCTACCATTGAAGTTTTAGATTTATTTAATACAAGGCCATTATCACTACACCATCTAGACATCGCCAATGCACGTTCACTACCAAACCGTGCGAGTTCACTATCATTAACACCCGAGATGATAACAGTAGCGTCATTCGCTTTAACTTCGTCTGCTGAATTTAAGTAATGACTTCATACTCCATTGTAGTCACAAACTGGTTACTTACACAAAATCTTGACTGAATATAATGCTCATTCCTCAACTAGGATGCAATTTCTCGGTCTTCCGTGGGCTTCATAATTTCGATGATTTTTTCTATACTTTTTCAGATTGTAAATAATGAATTTTCAATACAACAGCGGCAGAAAACTAAACAAAAATTTATATGATTTTCCGAAAATCTCATTTCCATGAATGGTTTAAGCTAGCTACATTTATATATTTATTACTGCTTTTCATTGGGTTATATTTAATTCACATTCTATAGATTATTTTTCGATCCATTGATGAGGGTAATTATAGATAGATATTAAATTTTTAGGGGTGGGGATATATTTGAATATTTAATAGCTTCTAGTTGATTCCCAGAAAACAGGTCGTTAATATTCAATCCCTTTATTGTAGCCATACCTTTAATACCTATTTATATTTCTATTTAAATTACTGGTTAATTAGCGTATTCAATCTTCTACATGTGTATAAGTAATATATTAAATTAAGGATAAAAAACCCAAATAATAACTCAAAACATCCGTGATACCAAATGAAAACGATAACTATGCGTTCGGTAGGAGACGATGGGATTAAAATAGGTAACATGTTTGTGTGGTGTAAAATAAGGCGTAACAAAGTAGACACATACTCAGTACTTGATATGGTATTTGAAATCCAAAATAAACGGTAATTGAATGTTTCGGGCGTCTGCACACTCATAGCGAGAAGACTTCCATGGTTTTAATATGTTGATGCCCCTATAGCCATAACTATGTAGCAGTCCGAGAGGTTTTAAAGGATATAGATGGATTGGTGGAAGGGGAGCCTGTCCTATTGTCAGAAAAATCTTCGGACTTAACACTTTTAATGATTTTTTTCTGTGGCGATATGTTAAAGCTATGCATATCAGATATTAAAAAATATGAAAGGTTGAATCACAGCTGCTTTTCAACGAGTAATTCCAGAAATGCATCTAAGAGTAAATGCTTATTTAGCCAACGAGTAAATAAACGGAGAGACAAAAAGTTCAATTATCCATTTCCAGTTAATTGAACACTATTTTCGTTTTAAATTTGCTGTAAAATTTAAATTAACATTAAGGAACGTATTTTATTAATGATTTAACAACTTTTGGCATCAGTCGTTTCAATGACAAGCAGTGAATTGCTTAGGCTCTACCTACCCTGAAAAAAAATAGTATTTACTTTCGTAAGCCTTCTTCTTTATCGTTGGTATATTTATCAAAAATGTCAGTTGAACACAGTAGCGGCTGGCGCATACGCCATAGATGAAGAGGCGACAATTATCAAAGTTTTGAAACACTGTCGTGTAACACACGCGCTGCTATTACGTTTTTATTGGTGACGTAAAAACGGTAATTGAACTTATTTGAATATTACATTCAAAGAGAAATATGTTGAATTGACCAAAAATATTTAAGTAAATTTAACGATTTTTTAACAGTTTTCTATATTTCATTCATTTACAAATCTTTTGCTTTATAGTGGTTCTGTTTAATTTAAGTACCAGTGTCCTTTCCATACCAGAGGTCTCTAAAATGGGCAATCTCCATTGCGAGGTAATGAAACCACATTGATAATTTATTCAAATGCAACTTCGTTATAATAAAAGAACAGTGTACCTATATACTAAAAGCATAGAGCTTCAACCAGTGAGATTATCATCTCCTTTAATGCTTTGATAGAACTCTAGTTTTCAAATATTGGTATCTATCAGTCGATAGCCAAATGTTAATTAATGCCAATGAAAAATAAGGAGCGTCATCTATTTTTCAATTTACAGTGGAATCTCCCTTGAGCGGACACCTACCGGACTATTCTAATCTGTCCGCTCAAGAGAAGTGTTCTGTTAAGGGAATAGTTAGTGATTTATTGGGAATATACCAACGTGCATATGTAATATGCTTACTTAAAATAAGTAAGTTCATAATGAACCAATGTGATTTTATTAAGAATATAAAACAATTGTAATTTCTGTAAACGAGAACAAAATTTTGATATGTCGTACATATGTAATTCCTTGTTACTTATCTAATGCAACATTGTAAAATAATTCAGCAATGTAGCCTGGTGAGTAGTTTTCTTAATGTTCTGGTCGTGATAGTGTAATTCTAGCGTGGAGAGTAACTCTAGTACGGCAGTATCCCCTCGATCTTGACTAATTTTTCTTAATTGTTTTACCATATCTATGGCTTGTTGATAAGTTGTTATTTTCATGTTGCTCACTTCTTCCACATCGTCATCCGATCCATTATCAAATTCCACAATATCTGACGACTGATTTGTGACAGACTTCAATTTACCTATCAACAAGAGAATGTCTGAGTATTAAAATATTTTAGAAATTTTAAATAGCCGTTAGTGAAAGGGAAAATAGTTACTGTAATGTACACTAATTACCGTTATTATTACTGGGAGGTTTAACTTTTACCTGTTCCATATAATACCCTAATAAGTTAACATCGCAGTAACGACCATTTATGGTAGCATAATAGCATTATTACGACCATCATAAATCTACAAAATCATCTCGTCGAGAGATATTATTATTCGCATATACGCTACACACATTTAATAATGCAATTACGTCAAGTTTTGTATGTCAGCATAAGAAACAGTGTCGGATTTCTTAGTGGGAAACCTAAGCTGGCGCTAAGTCTAACAATCGTCGAAGGCTAAACTTATTATTGTACACGAACATTAACCATTATTAAACTCAACTCCACAATCCTCTAATATTTATAATATAGTTACTAACAATTTCTATTGCGCTGCGTGTGGGTACGTTACATAAGATTAACAAGCCTGTGTCTATAAATCGAGTTATAAAATTTCAATTGGGAATAAGGAGAGTGTCTTGTATAACTTCATTAACATTTATTTGCGTTTGAAATGTTATTACGCTTGTGCATTGCAATAAAAAGTTTCAAACCTAAGCAGATGTTTAATTTTGGCAATGCTCCATGAACAAATGTATACTTATTCAGCTGCTTGTGTGCAATAGGTTGACATACGGAAGTATTTTACGATATCATATATAAATAAACCTTGTCAGTATGTGTTATACACATCTGGATTGCCAATAACTTTTATATGAATTTCTCTCGGCGAAATTAAGAAAATCGTCTAGTAATGGGCATTACAATTGCTTTTATTTCGGTAAAAGATTGGAACGGACCATTGTTGTAGGTATGTAATATTGTTTATTTAACACATTCATGCTAATTGAAGACATACATTATGAATGGGCTTATAAGTGCGCAACATTTAGTTTTCATGGTATGTTCTCATAATCAAATTACAAGTGAACCCAATCTGATGATAAAAACTGCAGCGTTATACGAATAACAGAAATTTGAGGAAACTGGTTTATTTGTCAATAATGCGTAATCGGTTAAGGCGATCTATACGAAAATATTGCCACAATATTTGGTGTTGCTAATAATTTCCACCTGCGACACATCAAAAAGCTGGAAATCTCAAAAAAGCAGATTACGCCGCGTTTTAAAGAAAGAAGTTAACTCAGGAATTTAGTCCAGGAAATCTGGCACAGCGTTTCGCATTTACCAATCGATATAACAAAACCAAGAAATAAACGTTGACTTTTCGAAAACCAAAATCTGTTTAGCGATGAAATGCTTTTTAATTTGTGTAGGTATTGGTAAATGTTTGAGAAAATAATACCTTCATTCGTAGCACAATGACGATCAAAATTATCCACCAAGATACTGTGATCTCACACAGTATGATTCTTGACTGTGAGACTTTGTAGACCCTCACACATATCTCAAGCATCCAGTAACAATTGATTAGCTTAAAGATGGAATTTGATGCGTTATTGGTAGAATTGAACGCCGAAATATGCGTAAATGTTATTGAAAGTTTCTCTAAAGAGAGTGGTCCTTGTGGTCATTAGCTATATGTTCTATGTCACGCTCGAGACGTTTATCTACATTAACTTGCTACAAAACTAAAGTATAATTTTATTATAAAAGAAGGTATATTCATATTATCCTATTGAATTGAGTTTAAGTATGTTCATGAAATCATCATTTTCTCCTTTTTATAATCGCAATTTTACAAGCACAATAACATCGGAAATATAAATGGCAAAATACCTAGAATCAACAAAGATATGACAAAACTTCCTGTAGATACACAGTTCAAAATCTCAACAATTAACATCCAGAGAAAAGAAAACCACTCTAAATATCCGTCATGCTCGTCGGTTTCCACGTATTACATATAAGTATACGACCATATTGTACGATATACTGTAGAATACACAAGAAACATCGAATATAAATATGCATCTCCAATTTATATCCGAGAGTGCATTTCTATCGTCAACTATGGAATTGGCAAGCCATAGTCTTTATCAGGGCTACCCTGATGATGGCAGCAGAAACACTGCCGAAACATCCGATCTTGAACAATCCAACAGATGATGGAAATACCCCAAACACCAAATCATACTCTGATAATCCATCGACAAGAATTTCCTGTCACGAGATATATACTAAGTGCAAAATTGTGCTGTAAATTCTATTGATACTTCTTATTGTGACTTTGTTCTCATCTTTTAATTTCCTGGTGGAGTTTTTGGCAATCTGAGGATGGCACATCAAGCCTAAACATGTACATAAAGTATAAAAAGATCTCTAAATTATATAAAACGGATGGAAAGTACTGACTACTGATTTTGTATTTAAAAACAGGAATATGCTGCACTCCAACCCTGGTTCACTCTTTACTTAATCCACTAGTTTCTGAATAAATACGCATTTGTACAATATGTCTACTTAAGTCAATGCATACAAATAAGAAAAGCAAATCAGGTTTCAAATTATTTGGTCGCATGTGCAGGTTGGTCAGAAACAGAAATATTTACACGATATAGAAAATTGTTACAAGGAAAATAATGATAAAGTTAAAAATTGAACCCTAACAAGCAATCAAATTCAGTCAGTTGAAAATGCTAGGTTTTATTATTTAATATTAATTTTCCTTTGCGTTCCATTATATATAAGAACAACAATACAAGGTCTAGGTTTCAGATTGTTGCATGGAGAGCAGCAGAATATACTTTATTAGAGGCATTTATTTCAAGGAAGCAATAATAATAGTGGCTTATTGCCCATGCAGTCTATTACAATAATGGAATACATACGGTAAAAATATGGTTATGTCCAAATTGAGTAATGCCTAGTGATAATAAAATATCAAAGGGTAAAGCAAAACTCAAACTTAATCAAAAGGTTTAAATGTAATTGCTGGCTAACATTTTATTTTTTAAATATTTGACTTAGCAACACCTTTTTTAAATTTTTGTGGACATTAACAAGGCTCTGAAGATGGCTATTCGGCCGAAACATGTTAGCCAGTAATTACATTTAAACGTTTTGATTGAATTTTTTTACCGTTTGATATTTTATTATCAATAATTTTGTACTTGTATTCAATCAGAATTAGAACATATTTGTTTATTTTTAATAAGGCCTATAATTTTTATAGACGAGGAAAATTTTCTTTGAACGAAATTTTAATTTTTCAAGCTTGTGTTTGCTGGTACGACAAGATGGCAATCGTATTTATACCAATTATACAACAAAGTATAGTATAGTAAGCCCAGTATGGAACCAAATGATATTGTATTATTGAAAGATGAGCAGTGAAAGAAGAAAATAACTAACAGAAAGAAATGGGTGCCAAGCCAGAACACATCACACAGTATGAAAGAGGAAAGGAGAAAAATAAAGTATTACACCCGTTTCTAAGGGGATGAAATGAGACAATAGATAAGGTACAGTTTCAGGGGAAATGTGTAACTACATCTGATTAACGCAAAGTGGGCAATCATATCGTAGTGCAACCTACACATTTAACATTCCCCGTCTGCTTCTTATGGAGTTAGTGGAAACGGAAGGTGGTTTTCCCCAAGACCGTTTTCATGATGTTGATAATTTGAAGACGGTCCAGAAAGAAATAACCCAGAAAATAAATCCGGATTAGTAGGGAATGCATGGCGGGAATTTGTTAACCGTTACTTATTTAAAAAGACAGAACGAGTATGTCGAGACATTAGTAGAGGCAGGCCAATTTTTTAATCTTATTAATGTGATACGTTGGTTACATATTTTTTCCTTTGCGCTCCAGTTTCGGAAGGAATTGATTACCATTGTTATTGCAGTCATTAATTATTTACCTGATACGACGCAAGATTGTTAAAAATATAACTAATGTGCTTTATTGTCATGAAAAATTGCAAATTTTGCGGACAAAGTTAAGTAAGGATTACACTAAAAAATACAGGTGCAACAGACAAGGAATACATAGTGTTGTATACACTAAGCCGTCAAAGTAAAAGCAAAGAAAAAAAGTTTAAGCCAGAGGATTGCACTACCCGAAAGAGAAAAAGAAAATAGTAATTTAAATTTAAATTGAAATTTTACCCTTCTCCAAAAAAAAAAACGCTAACTGCGTAAAGAGGTCGCATTAAGAGGTATGATTTTACCTTCCTGCGAAAATTGACGTAGGTTGGTGTCGATCTAAGTTGGATTGGGAGATGGTTGTATAGCTTGATTGCATTATAGACGATTGAGTTTTTAGTTAACTCTGTTTTGGGTACAGATAGATAAAGATCGTGATCCAAGCGTCTTGTAATGTAGCTATAGTGATTGAGTCGTTAGGGTAGATTGGAAAGATGTTTACAAATTAGGGAAACGGATTGAAGGATGAATAGCACAGGGAGAGTTAGGATTTTATGGTTTAAAAAGTAAGGTTGGCAGTGATCTCTGCTCTTTAGTCGAAATATGAAGCGAATTGCCTTTTTTTGCAATTTAAAAATGGTATTAAAAGTGTATGAAAGCTCCCCAAAAGGGGAGAGCATAGCGAAGATGGGATCCAAAAGGACAAAGTAAGTGATTCGAGCAAAAAGAAGGGTAAGTTCCCTGACCACAGATCTAACTGCAAGGCACAGAAGACTTTTTCTTTCTTGGTGAGGGAGTCGATACGGAGAGATTATCGAAGAGTGTCATCAACGATAAGACCCAGGAATTTGACAGATGAAACTATATTGACAGTTTCATTTTCGAAAACACATCGTTGCAGCAATGCACCTTTATAAGGTAGAATCACCGTTTTTTTCTTTATTATAGCAGAAGCAGTTGGAATTGCACCACTTTTTGAGGATGGTTAAGTCCCTAGATATAACCGATTGTAGGTCTACTCTGTTTGGGCTGCTCCAAGTGATGCTAGTGTCATCTGCGAAGAGACATAGTTGCCCGCTGATCTTTAAATTGGCGATGTCATTGATAAAAAGAAGGAAAAGTATTGGACCAAGCACTGGGCCTTGAGAACGCCAGAGTCAATTCCCATGCACGATGAGAAAGAACTATTTACTTTCACGATCGGTTTCCTATTGAAAAGGCACGATTTGAACTATTCCAGGGGAGCACCGCGAATCCCAAGTAAAATATTTTTTTTTAGTAGGATGCCATGACTGATACGGTCAAAGGTTTTAGAAAAGCGCCAGAACACAGTTGCTGCGTGCATATTAGGAAAAGTTGTCATGTTATTATAAATCAGAGAGACGCATGTTTTAGTAATTTGAACTAAATAAATTAAATTTAATTATTTAAGATTAGAAATAAACAAACCTGATTTTTCATAGCAATCTAATAGTATTGCTTCCTAGAGCTACCTATCAATTTCTCTTTGTAACAATTTGTGATATTTGTCTAAATGATACTTTACTGTTAGGAAAATTTCATATTTTTTTGAAGAAAGCTGGTATGTAACTCAAAAAAATGTCATTTTGTCTCATTTAAGGTTTCACACTGTTATATATAAAAACTTTCTATTTTGCTAAAACTAAAAAAAAGCGACTTAACTATAAATACATAGCATATTTAATGCAATGACATCTAAATAACTGCACACTTATATGTATATTTATTTCAATAGCAAAGAATCAATTTTCGTATCGTAACCACAATAATATAACATTTTAATAACGTTATACAATCTTTCGCATACTCCAAACCGGTCTTGCGTACGCCTTGAAATACTGAGAATGGCGTTGATGAAATAAATTCGCATTACTTGAACTTGCAGCACACTTTACACGCTGTAAATCGCTAGAACATTTATTATACACTCATATATGTATATAGGTGTATAAACACGCCAGGTGATATCTGCTCGTGGGTCGAGAACTCGACCATCGATAAAATGACAAAAACGAATTTTATTGAACGGCGAGTGGAATTATGAGAATTTAATCAGAAATACGAAAGAGATTTCGCAGGAAAGATTATCATATTAACAAAGGAATCCGGTTCTATAGAGCGTATTTTATATAGCAGTCTTTAAGCTATAAATAAAGTATGGAGTACTTGACAGAAATATATACATTGAATTACCTATGGGTGTATATAATTTTTCCCTTAAAAACGAACTAATACTTGAACTACTTAAGAATCTTGAAAACTTGGCTGTGAGGAAGAAGTTATGCATGTGTAAACGGTGGATACTTAGAACAGTTTTGATCACATCTTTAGTAGTCTTAATTATGTTTTAACAACTTACGTATAGGATATAATAGAATAATATAATAGAACTTACCCTAAAGAAGTTCAACTTTTAGATTCATTGTTATTTAAAGTTGAATGAGTTGAATCTCTCAGCAGCGCTTTATGAGAAAATAAAATTCAACTTTGGGAATATTTTAAAAAGGACACTTTTTTTCCTGGTGAAAGCCGCCTAATGTGTAGCTTGCGGAAACACTACAGCCTTTTCGAAGACTTTTTTACCGGATAGTCAATTTAGATTTAGAGAAGGCTTTAGTTGCTGTACAGCATTTTTAAAACTATCCGATGATCTAAATACGGCTACGGCCAAGGCTCTACTCACACACTGTTGAAAATATTACGTGTGTTGGCGTTAATTTTGCGCTAGTCAAATATTTTAGTGTTGATTTTTTCCAAACTTTGCCAGACGAGTTGACTACGCGTATTTATAGAACAGAAATTACTAAGAATTTCGTGTGAATTCTTTGTTCAGATATGAGGATTGACTATTTTTCTAGACATTTAGAAGCGTCAACAATCAGAATTTTTCCCTCGGATAGAATATAGAACCCCACCTATTCTAATACAGTATTGCATTATACGCACCACCTGCATTGCACGTGTATCTGTTTTCGTGTTTGATTCTCCGTATTAAACATATCCAAACAAAACCACCAAATGTGACTTGACTTGCAAAGTGTAACCTCGTGTTATTAAACGTTTAATTCCAGTGGGCAAAAAAATTTCAATATCTTAAAGATGTATTGGGAACATCTATTTACGCAATTAGTTTAGACTTGAATCAAATAGATAAACATTCACTTAATCTTATAATGGTTCTCAAAAATCATTTAAAATTGGTACGTTTAGTTGAAACCAAAACTTGTGAGTGAGTGGTTTTGCATATTTATAATTGAGAAAACGTCTTAAAGAGAGAATATTATAGCACTAAGAAATAGGAGTTGCATATTAGAAAGACGTTGTGTTTAGAAAATGGTGTTAAAACACCCAATAGATCGCACTCAATTTAGTTAAACAGCTAGTAAATTTGTCTAGTCTAGATCAAATAAAATGTGACTAGAAGTATTTTATAATCCACGGTCAGTTGGACAAAATAAACTCCTTAGCAATAGACAATACTTGACTCTCTTTCCTCGTCAAATTTAAACTTCTATAGTTCTCGACAAAATAACACGAAAAGAGTGTGTACCTCTCCTAACTATTAATTTAGTCAAAAAAGTATTAAAATTTTCAACAGTGCAGTCTCAGTGTTTCTAGATTATCGCAAGTTCAACACAGTTAATCAAAATATACCATGAAATATTTTAGATGAGATGGGTTTAGATTAACGATCGGCCTTGTCGATGTGATATACTTCTCCTGTAAGAAACAAAACGTTGAGTAGAAAGCTAAATATGCAGTGACCTGCAGAAAGTGCGCAGTATATGGGAATTTTTTTGCCTTTGAATTTAGTGTCTTTCTTTGCAAATTACCTCTACGTGTCCTTAATCTAAAAAAACACTCAATAAATCTGCTGAGAGTATAACTATATACAAAGCAGTGTCAAAAATATGAAATCACGCTAAGAGTAAAGTGCCTCAGTTTTTGGTTTTAGAGGATTATTCCATTAAGAAATGTTGTTCCAATTTGAACGCTATATCTAAATATGAAGTTTCCCTTATTTTTAGCAAGAAATTAAATTTAATCGTTTTTTCGGAATTATCCTTATACAAAATTGATCGAGATCATGCAGCTGTCATATCCTATTTTGCGTATACTTTCTGAGAAAAAACATGCATGCTATGTCAAAATTAGTTCGTTTCAAAAATGTTATGGCAAAACCTCAAATTGAGAATTATTTTTGCTGCACACAGTAAAAAGTTTCTGTAATAATACAGTAAAAATATTGTTTTATTTTACAGTATTATTACTGTAAGGTAATGTTTACAGGAAAATTACTGAAGCTTTATAGTTTCACAGTAAATAAGCAAACAATTTATGTAAAAGTCAAAAACATTGATGTACATTTCTGACAGTGTTTACGGGGGTCACTACATATCTTTATCCATATGGGAAAACCGCCATTACGTATGTCTCTTTTTCTCAGAAACGCCGTGTCTGATCTCATTGAATTTTTTTACACACGTTATCTAGTATTGTCCCAACAGTTTAAGAGAAAGATTTCATAAAATTTCTAAAGATGTTTTTTTATGATGTGTTACAAAAACGATATTTTTTTTCGCTCACTTTTGTTAAATCTTCGATGTTTTTTTTTTGTTTAAAGAGCGGAAGTTTATTTAAAAAATGCTTCATTCAGTATATCCACTATCTAATTCTACATTTAGAAAAAAAAATATATCGCGATGCTTTGAACAGGTTGCGAGAAAACGGGACAAGTATATGAAAAAGCACAAGCGAAGAAAATATCGATTAAGTTAGTATCTATATTATGTATACTAATTGTGGGAAACTCCAATCCATTAACATTTTGTTCCACGTTGGCAATCCATTATTTTTATAATTGAAATCACATAAATACAAAACAATTACACACAAACAGGAATCAGCAAGAATGTACCTACTAAAACATGTGCCGCACTGAGAAAAAAGATAATAAAAATAGTGACAGGCAAACTGTATAATTAGTTTATATTATAATTATATGAAATTGCTTAATTTTTCTTTTAATAAACAATAATATATATGTAGTAATGCATACTATTATTAGATTATATATTATTGTCTCGAGTAAGATACCATTTACAATATAAATAATAGTAATAATAATATGTCTTTACTTTCTTTTCCGCAGCATAACACGTATTAATGACAAAACATAAAAAAAACAGAATATCCGGGAAAAAAATCTNTATTTCATTCATTTCTTAATGTTATAAACACTTGTGAGATGCATTTGTGGCTAAAAGCATCAAACCCATCCTTTCTAAACCTTCCAAGCAGAGGTATCTGCAATATTGTATTGTGCAAATGAAATCAATCAGAGGGCAATTAAAATAAAACGGATATATCATATTGCGACAGACAGCCAGGGCGATGCTGAGGGCACTCGTGTACCCTAAGACTGGTTTATGGTGAATGTATTCGAGAACGGAAATAGCTACAGCAGACGCAATAAACTTAGTTGGTTGGGGGTCCGGACATTCAGCAATCGCAGGAAACGCAAAAGTTGGTGATTAGCAAGAAAAGGATCATTTCATATGTAGGCCCAGAATCTGTTTTAGAAGCATACTAAAACACAGTACGAGAGGAGGTAAGATGTTAGTCAAAAGATAAAGAACATTGAAAATACATACAAATAGCATATTCATGCCAATACCTTATTCAAGGGACCGTCAAAAAAGAAGGACAAAAAGGGCGAACTGCACCTCAATATGAATCATCATTCGCATCGTAACAGACCCTTACACTTAGAGACACCTATAAAAATTGGGGCCTACATTGGAGATACCAACTGCAGACTGTGTAATGAACAGAACAGAAAGCATACCCAAATTAGTGTAGTGATGCGAGGCTCTGAACGCAAGAATTTTTGCAAGTCAAAAATGAACTCACAGGATTACTTCGGTCAACAGCCAGGGACCTGTACAGATTAGTGCAGGGCTAGCATCTTGGAATAAACTGTATAATTAATGGTAAAGGAATGGGAGACTACATACAAAAAGCCAAGAGGCTGCACTGTTCTGTGCAGACACCATGTCAGACGGCTCCAACAAGAACAAAAAAAAAACCTTTCTAATAGACATAGATAAAAACTTAACAAACTGCGAATGTTGTTTTTATTTCAAGCTGATGCATCTCTGTAAACTTCTTCTAGATATAGATTAGTTTTTAGCTTGCCTCATTCGCTGGAGATTCTCGCAATAATTGAATTTTATCTGGCTCCATTTTGGTTTTCAATTTCTTCAGTATTGTAGTGCTACTTATCTCGAAACGGCTCCATGAATGGTATTCCAGCACCTTCTTAGCCCCGTTATTTCGTTTCCTTCCACTCCTTGTGTGACCCAGAACCCACACGAGGAGTACTTTATTCCTTTTACTTAGCTCGGTTAATTTTCCTAGGCATTCCCAGATCATTTGACACTGATTTCGTGTGAGCTTAGGTCTTGATGACTGTGACTGTCAGACATAATGATAATCTCCTGCTTGTCGGGAATTCCTGTTCAATATTGAACTGGAGGCATCTTTCGATAGCGTGGTATTCCGGCTGGGAAGATACTCGGGATTTTCCCAAGCTTTCGAAGTATTTGGTTCTAGACCGATGAATTCCTATTCCAGTTCCCTCTGCTATTTTGGAGCCGTCGATGTACTATTGATGGCATTTCTATTCAATTTCAAAATGGTGCTTGGATCCACTCGCTCTTGTTACTAAGCTTTGTGGTGAATTCTTTACACCAATTTTTTTTGACGTATCCTAGGGTTCGCTCAGATTTGCGCATCACTAGAAAATTGAAACCTATGTCTAATCGTTTCTTGTCAGATTCACTTCTGAGTGTGTGTTTTTTTTGCCGGCGCCCTCTTCCATAATGTGGAGACAGGTAAAGATCCAGTACTACCTCAGTTATGCGTACACACATCTTTGGCGCTTTCGGGAGATTAAATTCTCGCGCTGGCCCCGTTAACTTCTTTGCCCTACTGATCGCGTAAATCATGATTGCTCTTACTGTCGCTGTATACATCCAAAGCAGAATTTCTTGTGCAAAGCCCCATTTTATAAATTTCTGCACACATTCTAAGTCTTTTTTGTTTTGTCTTGTAGATTACTTCAACCTCGTGTTTGTTCCAGAGAAGTTTATTGTCTAGGCTATGGCAAAACCTAGGTATTTAACCTCGTTCTCTAATCTATATTTGGTTCAAAGGCAAATACTCAATTTCAAATATTATTCGATTTCAGGTAATACTCGATTCCCGGGTAATAAGAAAACCGGTGCTGCACTAGTCGAGTATCCAGCCCCTGAAAAAGATGAGATTCGACAGCCCTAAAAGCAATAAATGTTTCTTTTACTACTTTTGCCACTTACTAAGCAGATTTACAAATCGCACACTGTCAACTCCAGTAAAACGACTATGGTTCCGTTCACTTGGAGGAGCAAACTCTCCAATTCTTCGCCAGTGTCCACTATATTCCGGGCTCCAAATACTCGTATCAACCGAGGTTAAATACCTGGGTGTATCCTTGGACGCTAAACTGCTGTACAAATCACACCTAGAACATGTGACGAACAAAGCCATAAGGAACTTCTGGGCCTGCAGAGGTATGTTCGGTAAAGCGTGGGGGCTAAAGCCTTCAATGGTACACTGGTTGTACACGAAGGTCATAGTACCCTCTATAACTTACGCCTCGCTGGTCTGGTGCATAAAGCAAAACTAGGCTATGCTGTAAAGTGCGCTTGGCAAAGTCCAGAGAATTGCCTGTTTGGGGATCACGGGGGCCATGTCCTCAGCGCCGACTGCTGCTATGGAGACCATTCTTGGGCTTCCCCGCTCAGTTGGTGCTGTGTCTGAGGCAGTCCTAGGGGCCTAACAGAGCAAAATGTAGGTGGATGCAAGGGCTTCTCCAGCAAAGTCGGAGATCATACCAGCATCTTCAACTACATCGAACAAACAGTACCACTGTCCGTAAAGGCAGATAAATTCGCCCGTTTTCAGCTTCTCTGGGGATACAGGGTAGATATCTCCAGCAAGAAACTGCAATTGCACACATCCGCAAACCAAATCGAGGTATATCCCGTTGGTTCGTCGATGCCTCGAAAACGTGTAATGGCACGGGTATTGGAATCTGGAGGGAACGGTGAGCCGGGACGGGGAAGCTTTCAGCCTAGGAACCTCCCCCACCGTCTTCCAAGCCGAATACATTGCCATTCAGACTTGCTGAGGGCATCTAAACTGCCCACGGCAAAAATGGAAGGATTGAAATCATCTCCGACAGCCAAGCTGCCCTCAAAGCTTTGCGGGCTGTCAGATTTGACTCTGATGTGGTACTGGGGTGCCACAGAATACTGAAACAGCTGGCGGAACATCTTAACGTACATTGAGATGGTGCCAGGTCACTGGGGATCAGCAGGCAATGAAAAATCGCTGACACGTTAGCTGGGGGCGCCAGCGGGGTGCCGTTCGTGGGTCCAGACACCGACGTCGTGGCAGCTCGTATGGGGCGATGCAAAACGTTTGTCAGGTCCAAACTTGCTGCTAGGCATGTCTCTTCTGGAATAGACTTGCCGGCGGCTAGACACTGTAAATCCCTAGGACTCCAACCTTATCAGGAAGACTCCCGTAAAGCAGGTCTTTATGAGCAGGGACAGATGAGATTACTCACAGGAATCTAACTGGGCCACTGCGCACTAAATAAACACAGCACCGCATGGGCTAGTGGACTCTCCCTGTGCAGGAGGTGTGGGGGGGGGCGGAGGAAACTCCTGCTCACCTTCTTCTCAACTGCTCGGCAGTGGATGGGGAGAGCAGAGCACTTTGGGGGTCGATCGGTTGGACGAACCCAGAGTTGACAAATTAACTCTCAGCCAGATTGCGAACTGTCTTTGATAGGGTGCAACCTGAGCGAGAGGGCTAAAATATGGACAATGGGGGCAAATAGGTCTTTCTGGCCGAGCTGCTTCCTCGGGACTTACACCCGCCCATGGGATGAAAAAAAAAGTGGAAGGTGTTTATAACTTGTGGGTTTTATCATGCTCAACGAAAAGAATACCTTTTCTTAAAAAAATGTTTACTTTTAATTGAAAGTGTGCTGTATTTACCGGAAGACTATTTTTCTTCCTTAAGTACATGCTTTTCATGTTATTTTAAATAAAAAAGCCGAACGTTTGTTTTATTTGTGTGGACACGCATGCATACATTGATTTAAAACTGTTAACCTTTTAATGGAAAATGCAAGCACCTGTACTCAAGTTATGTGCTTTTTTACGTAGTAATATTTTAGTTTTAATTCATGTCCGCCACGTGCCATAAGGTTTCAGATACACAACAATAGTGACAAAAGTGAGTATTTTTTAGGGCGAGGCCAAAGAAATTTTCAGAGATAATGGGAATATTCTCAAGTTAATGGTGATTTACTTATAACCAATGAACTTTATAGCCGTGTTTGAAGGTTTTAAAACTTGTTATACACGGAAAAAAACAATCTTGTTTTCAACCATTTTTCATAGCATTTGTTACAGTTACTAAATTATTACTTGTTTATAGGAATATTAAAAATTTTCCTGTATTCAATCAAACAAATAATTTGTTTCGTTAACGGCACACAGGGAGGTCCACTGGCAACCACTTTCAATTCCATTAGGATATACAACAATTGTAATAGTAAATCCCCTCCCTTGCATGGGATTTTTGGGAGATAATTCATTTTCATTTCGATTAAAATGATCGCGGCAATTTGTTGTGTTTACGCTTAAGTCTCAAATGAATAAATGTTAAAGAAAAAGGAAAAACCTCTTGAATTAAAATGCTTAACGGTTTTCTGCCATACTTCACTTAAAAGAATAAACTGTTTCAACGAAAAATGTATAATTTCCGAAGGAATGCGTGAATTTAAAATAAAATTCCTTTTCCAAGGACAACACCAAATCATATTGGTCAATATAGAAAACCAAAACTTTTGGTTTTAATGCAATTCCTTTTAAATGAAAAGGATATTTCTCTCAGGGTAGAGAAAACTAGAAATCAACAATACACTAAAAATAAAAACAGTACAGACGTATGCGGTATTTCATAAATTAATAAAAGAAATGTGTGATATGTAGATTAAACAAAAGGGGGAGGAATTTAACCATAATCGTTTAAAATGGAGTAGATTCTTATGTTGCCCCTTTTTAATAACAAAGATGTAGATAAAAATTGCAAGCTTTTTACAGTATGAAATAATTAACGAATTGATGGATTTCTGCTAGTAACTGTAATAATTAAAAGGATTTTTTTCCAAGAAAAAATTTCCTCCTACGGATTTATTCTTCAGCCGAAGGAATATATTCACTGCTTGTATTATCAATTATATTAAAGAATGCTGGCCCAATTAACAAAGGAAACAAACAAATTTTAAACATCTGAGATTAGAAGATTAGCAAGATCCAGCACCACATAATTATACGAAAACAGCTCCAATTATGATTTGTACCAAGAAATAGACAGCTCCGAAGTTGACATACTTTTAACCCTAAAGACGGTTGAGACAACCCTATAGCTGTGTTTCCTGTTACAAGCCATGGAGATGTTTCTTATTCCAAATAATTCAATATGCAACATGGACATAAATCCAACTGCAAAGTAATTATCAGTAAAAAAAAGACATTTTTTTGTACCAAATCTCAAATTGTTTCCGCGGAATTACATCAGCTATCATTCGCTAACGGTATTCGTGCAACTAATTCTAAATTCTATTCCTGCAGGTGCATTATATTGTAACGAGCGCCAATTTTTAAACTGGCGCTCTCGATAGGCGCTCCTGGATGGCGCTCGCGTAGCTGAATAAGGCACTATGCACGAGGAATGACAGACGGCAGTACCGGGTCGAAGATTCGAGATTATTCTTTTGAATCTAGAAGCACGCCTTAGATGTGTCTGGAAGAATCTCGTAGTTCCGGCGCGAGATATAAATAACGCGTGGAGATTGGCCAATCGATACGAGTTGAATAGTGTAGATAGCAAGTGGAAATAAATACGAGCGAATTAGTACGTGTGATATAAATATCGGTGGAAATAAATCGTTTACATAAATTAAGACATTAGTAATTAAGTGATTTAATTAATAAGTGGTTTTTAATAGTAAATAGGGAGTGATTTAATTTTAGTGTTTATTTTGATCTTAATTAATAGATTTTAAGTAGTTCATAAGTGCGTTAATAAATCAAGTTAATTTAACTATATGGCCTGTGTATTTTTCTAAACCCCGACAACGTTTTAAGAATAGGAAAACGTTACAATATATATTAAAAATCTCTGTCAGTACTCTACTCGATATTCTAATAATGTATAACAATTGCTACTAGGTAATTATCCTTAAAAAGAAAGTTGTAAGTTAATACCGTTCAATTTAAGTAAACAATAGGAATGTATAAATCTGGTTTTGTATCGTGCAGCCTTTGTTCTATGGAACGGAGGAATATCTCCCAAATTGAAATGTCTAGGTTTTTAATTGGAACATTTGTATTCGGGGGAGAGGACTTGCAAATGCAAACTAATCGTCTGACTATGACGGGGCAGATGCTATTTCATCAGAATAGCTATTTATAATTAAAATTTTAATTCGCTTAGAATACTCCTCTGTGTTACTACGATGATATTTATCTACAAATCTTTGACTTCTGTAAAATTTCAATTTACCGCTGTGTCAGAAAATGTTTTTCACCATTTTCTGCTTTTCATTCGCCGAAGTAAATATTTACTTAAGTTATGGGCCGGGTTCCGTGTAAAGTAGGTATTTTTGTGCCAAAATAAACAGTAGGCAGGGATTTACTTCAACGTCTCCGCGAATATTATTTCAGATTTTAAAAATGGTTATGTTTCTGACGAACAAAATTTCAGCAATATAGATTTCAGATGACCCGTTTTTTAGTTTTTATAGTTGTTATTTTAATGAATTTAATATGCTAGATATTTATCTGGTGTGAATACATAACGCAATTGCTGACGAATCTCAAGAACGTTAGACACATTCACCTATCCTGTTTCATATTCATATTTATTTCTAGTTAGACTATTGCAAATATCATCATACAACTCCAGGACTATTCGTTAGTATGTCGTTGCTCTGGTGCAAAGGTTATTTGTCCGAACTAAATTTTCAAAACAGTTTCAAAAACTTCATTTCAGCAACAAAATATTAGTAATGATATTTTGAGAAAATTTTCTTTAGTCCTGTAATTAGTATTGATAATTTTGTTTCTAAATTAGACAATGCTTCATGAATTCAATTTCAATCACCTTTATTAAACAAAGAAAAATAAATAAATAAATAAGCGCCTGCATTAGTTGAATGCCTTCAGGGGTTTCATCTAGTGTGAAGAGCCGAGAATCTCACTTTGGTCAGTTATGGTAACCGTTTTTTTTTCCGTAATGATGATTAGAAGGGAGACTTGACTGCGCAAGAGTATGTAACAAGCAATAAATTGCTTAGGCGCTATCTATCCCGAAAGAAAAAAATAAATTCCAGCAATGCCTAGCTCGAGCTAGCTATTAAAAAAAAATGCAATGACAAAAATATAAATTATCTCAAGGCGAAAGGTAAATATTTCAAAAACATTCAGCTTGTTTTTTTTCTTCGTATTTTAAATGCAATGATACTTTGTGTTCTTGATTCTTCTTCGCAAATTATCCATCGATATTCCGTTTCAGTTTTAAGCCCTATAACATTTGCAGAATTATTGTTATGTTATTTTAATAATCGAAACACATTGCGTAGGCTTTCACGACCGGTGTAACTATAACTTACAGCTTCTTGCGGGTTTCGCCGTGTGTCAAAACTTTCGCTCGACGTTTCGCTGTTCATACTGACAGCTTCTTCAGGATAACTGAACTGATTCTCCATGGTCTGACATTCTTCTTATATACGCCCCTGGTGCATCCAACCGTGTAGTTTCCGCTCCATTGACCGTGACGGTTCGTAGTAGGCTCTTCCACGTGTTGCTAAGGTGGTACCCTTCTTCTCTGTTAACGGTTTTATTCTTTTCTATTTCTATGGCTTCCCTGATGAGTCTTTTTCCGTAGTGCTTGGTGGTAGTTATTACTTTTACATTCTTGAAATCCATTTTGTGCCCGGTGTCGTGCATGTGTTCTGTCACCGCTGATTGCTCGGTCCTTCTTAATCTTGCGTCCCTCTTGTGTTCTTTTATTCTTATGTCGATGGCTCTTCCTGTTTGTCCGACGTAGTACTGTCCGCATTGGCATGTTATCTTGCAGATACCTTCTGTGCGCCCCTTGGGTATCTTATCCTTTGCGGTCGGTAGATACTGCTGGATCGACGCTGCAGTCCCGAAGCGTACTTGTACGTTACGTTTCTTCAAAATTTGGCCTACTTTTTCGGTGACTCCGGCTATGTAAGGTAAACACGCCATCCCTCTTCGTGGTTCTGTAGTTGTCTCCAGTGTCGTCTTCTTCTTGGTGGCTCTCCTTATGTCGATGTCAGTGTAACCATTCTTCTTTAGTGCTTTCTCCAAATGTATCCTTTCACTGGTAAGATGTTGTTCGTCACTGATGGTTTCGGCTCTGGATAGCAATGTTTGTATTGATGTCTTCTTCTGCATCGGATGATGGTGAGATCTTGCATGCAGATATCTATCGGTGTGCGTCTTTTTTCTAAATACTGCGTGCTGTAGCATTCCCTCTTTTTGTTTTCTTAACCATAACATCCAGGAAAGGGAGATTTCCATTTTTTCTTTCTCCATGGTAAACTTGATGGCTGGGTGCTGTGAGTTTATGTGTTCCAAGAACTGTTGTAGTTTTTCTTCTCCGTGTTGCATATTACAAAAGTATCGTCGACATATCGCAGCCAACACTTGGGTTTCATATCGCTGGAACTTAGGGCTTCTTCTTCAAATGCTTCCATAACAAGTTGGCTATTACTGGTGATAAAGGGTTCCCATTGCTGTTCCGTTCTTCTGCTCGTAGTATTTTCCTTCATACAAAAGTATGTCGTGGATAAGCACAGTTTCACTAATTCAATGATGTCTTCTTGTAGTCCAAGTTCTGGAAGTAAGGCCAGTGCGTCCTCCGTGGGTATGTTAGTGAATAGCGATATAATGTCGAAACTTACTAAAATGTCTGTAGGTTCAGTCTTTAGTGTAGACAGAATATCCACGAAATGTTTCGAATTCTTCACATACGTTGCAGTTTGTCCGGTATATGGCTTTAGTAAGTTAGCTAAATATTTCGACAAATCGTAGGTCGGTGATCCAATGTTGCTTACAATCGGTCTTAATGGCACTCCTTCTTTATGTATTTTTGGTATTCCATACAGCCTGGGTGGTCTAGCGGCTCTTGGTAGCAATCTGTTCTGCACGTCCTGCAAATCTTTATGCTCTCCCTTACTGTTTTTGTGATCTTCTCCGTTGGATCTTTTCTTATTTCCTTGTAGATGTTCTCGTCAAGTAGTTCATTCATCTTTTTCCGGTTATTTAGTAGTACCTACTGTTGCATTTCCTTTGTCTGCTTTGAGGATAACGATGTCTTCTTCAGTTTTCAAATTTGTAAGTGCTGCCTCTTCTTCCCTGGATAGGTTGCGTTTCGATGGCTTTGCTTTCTTCAATACTCTGCTTACTTACAACAGAAGAAATCATCACGGAGGTAGAAGCAGCGATCAAAGGAATTCCGAACATCGAAGCAGAAGAAGTGCGACAAGAAGTAAGCAGAGTATTGAAGATTGAAAATTTGTTAGTAATATTTTTTCCATCTTGATCGCTCTGTCTCTGTCTAACAGTAAGTCTGAGACAGTGGTGTGCACCATTAAGCGTGTGTGTTTCGCTAAAAAAAAGCTTGCGACGCCTAAGGATCGGAAGACAAGTGAGATTAAAAAGGAAATAAATGACGGCCGAACGGGGAAAAATCGTCGCGCGGGAACAAGGGTATTTTAATTTATCGATAAAAGTACGGAAAAAGGAGAAAGTTCTATGAAATTTCGATCGAAAGGAACCTCTTCTAACGCGAGTCACTGCCATATCCTAATGGGGATAGTGAATAGTTGAATTAATGCTAAACCGGTTATACACACTTCTATTGTAAGAGCCTGTTCTATTTGACAATGTTTATATTCTCGAGAATAGCATGGTGACGATAAGCTTAATCTATGGTATTGTATACAGTGTTTCACCAGCAGAGAATTACTCTGTAAGTCGTAAATAGAAAAAAAAATGTTTTTATAAATTGGTGTGGGATTATAATTTTTATATAACGCAAAATTATTGGCATTTGTACAGAGTCTTTCGTAATCTCGGTACAGCTTTCAACTTTCTCTTTTTAAATACAGTTCCTCCATTATTATTGCATTTTTAAAAGTACAATTAAATTTAAAAAAATAAGAGATAACATACTTTAGTGCTAAATTCATTAATTTCCAAGATATCTTTTATTTTCTAAAAATTATGTGGCTTGCACTGTTTGAGAAGCGCGACTACAATTTAATTACCACTTAGAATAAGTGAATCAAATTTTTAAATGTCTCAGTACTGACTCACTTATACCAGCACGTGTCTTTATAGTTGTATTTTAATATACTGGGTGTCCGTCACTAAAGCGCAAACTCAGTCAACTTTAGATGGGTATATCTTACTTTCTTTTAAAGAAAACTCCCTACACAGGTGGGCCACTACAATCGTGTCGGTTTATATAAAAAAGTGGCAACATATTTTCAATTTTTTTTTGGTTAAGGATTATACAGGTTTCGAAGGATCACATTTCTAAATTATTTTGAAGCATACAGGGTGACTCAAAGACAAATTACACACCAAAGTTGTGAAAAATTAAATGGAACACCTGTATATTATGACATATTTTGACAGTACAGACTAAATAAAGGCAAGTTTGTGTTAGGTTTCTTATATATAACTCAACTCGTTTACGAGATAATTAACTATTCTTCAAAATGTAGACCAAAATTCTAGAGACACCCCTGTCATGGATATTTAAGCTAGATATTTTAAACTATATTTATTTTTTAACTAAAGCATTCCACCTGATAATGAAATAAAAGCAATGCAAAAAATTATACAGAGTGAACAAAAGCATACTTTTAATTTTCGCTATCTGTAAAGGCAAGTAACTTTCTAATTTTAAATGGAACACCCTGTATTTATTACCCTGTTTAGATTCTAATTTTAACGATCTTTAAGATTATATTAATGCTTCCTATACTTATCTCTTATACTTTCTTAGTAATTTAGAATTTTCTATTTCAAATATTAATTCCTACCTATTCTTTTTCAAAAAGTAGGCTTAGCCAAAATTGTCGCTGTTATTCATTATACACAAAAGGCATTTAACAGTAACAGAATTTGTCAGGTATGCATCATTATTGTTCGTCATTGTTTAAAAACTATTTTAATTATTTACAATGAGAAATTACCCTCAAGCAGAAAGGATTGATACGATTTAATAATTGGAGAGCGTGAAAGGATTTATGCGCAAAAATATCCTAACAGACGCCATCCTGATAAGCGTACTTTAGAAAATTTGCTGCAAGTTTTGCGAAGCAGAGGAAGTGTATGTTATAAGAAAACAGAACGACAAAAACCGATTACCGGAAATGAAGGAAATAATATTTTAGTTATCGAATCTCTTGCTGAAAATCCGCATACAAGTCATTTTACCCATACCACATACAATTGCACCAAGAACTTTTAGCCGTATTAGGCACAACAAGAATTTCTTCGCCTTTTAAACAAAAATAAATGTCATCCTTACCATTATTAATTGGTCCAACAACTAGATCAATGTGTGAGCTAGAAAAACAGTTAGGAGAAGATTTTTTAATATGCTAGTGGAAGAATAATCTGAAAGAATAGTAATATATTCACTAATCAGTGAAGAAGGATATCATCTTTTCATATTATTCTTCCACTAGTTTATGATTCGATACTTCATTAATTAAGACAATATGGATTTTTTAATATATTATTTGCCGATGAAGTTACCTTCCAGAAAAATTATCACGTTAATCACCATAATTTTCATTAGCATAATACAGTTAATCCGCATGCTATCAGGACAGTGGATCATTAGTAGCAGTTGCCTGTTAACATATGGGAAGGCATCATTCGACACAAACTTTTAGAGCCACACCTTTTTTATGGTAATCTTACAAGAGCACGTTATTTACACTTTCTTGGAGCCCCACCTATTCTACGCATAACGTTGTTACTTCTGCTGAATGTCAGTATATCTGACTACAAATGTGCGTTAGATAAAATGGCGGTTATATCGAAAATCTGGTGTTCCAATTATTTCTTTTTGGTGTATTATTTGGCACGGTTTATTGTTTATTAACTTTATTGATTTGTTTATGTTTCGATGTTTTTGTGAGTTTCATATTAAATATTTATTCTCTGGCCTTCATTTTTACAACCGTTGCTTACTTAGATTACAAATTGGGATTGTGTAAGCGCCCTAAATGAGGTGGGCACCCAAAGGAAAGTAACCCTAGCCTGGGTCCCTAGCCACTCGGGCGTGAGAGGAAATGAGGCGGCGGACAGCTGACCAGGCGAGGTTCGTCAAGGCCATTCGGTTGGAGAGCCGACCCCTCTTTCGGCACTACCAAATCGCAAATTAAAAAATCCATCAATAAATGGATACATAATCAGTGCAGAGAGTGATGGCAAAAATCACCGGGACAATGGCAGGCAAAAGAGTTCCTAAAGGAGCAAAGGCCTGAACTCACGAGAGATCTACTGAATAAAGACAGGAAGACTGTCAAAGTGATTGTAGGTCTGCTGACTGGTCACTGTAGACTGAATAGGCATATGTATAACATAAACCTGCAGATACTGCCAAGAGGAGGAAGAAACACCAGTTCATGTGCTGCGCCAATGTGAAGGCTTGGCGAGGACAAGGTTTCCAGTAATGGGGGAGGAGAACCCCACAGCTAGTAGCTACTTAAAGAAGCCGCTCTCAAAGATGATAGGCCTAATTAAGAGGGCAAAATTAGAGAGCGTCCTCTAGGAAAAAAGGGGATCACAATAGATCTAAAAAGGTCGCGGTGAAACAGGTCGATAGGCCACCCCAATCCTAATCTAATCTAATCTAGATTACAAATATGGTCGCAACAATAAAAAGTTAATGAAAACTTTAGTAACTGGAAAAGTAAAAGAGATAGACATAGAGTATGCTTAACAAAAATGAAAACACTTATTAATAGGAATTAAATGATGTAAACATATATAGGCTGTTCTATTTAAAAAAAAAGATATACCCATTTAAAGTTGACTGAATTTGCACTTTAGTGACGAATATCCAGTATATTAAAATACAACTATATAATACAACCTGCATGTGTAAGTAGGTTCGTACTAAGGTGTTTCAAAATTTGATTCGTTTATTCTAAGTTGCAATGAAATTACAGTCGCTCTTCTCAAACAGCGCAAGCCACATGTTTTTTAGAAAATCAAAGATATATTGGAAAAGAATGAGTTTAGCGCTAAAGTAAGTTATAACTTAGTTTTAAAAAAAATTACTGGTGCTTTTAAAAATGCAATAATAATGGTGGTATTATATTTAAAAAAAGGAAGTTGAAGGCTGTACCGAGATTACGAAACATCCTGTATAAAATATTTATTAAATCTGCATATTGGAAATGTAGGAAAACGCACGTAAACTAGTTATTCACCTGTTTATTCATTATCTACATTGATATATTAATTGGCGTTTCCATAATTAGCCTTATTTGGTTATTACCTTGAACCTATAATATGGATGATTGGAGCAATCACAATATAAATCAGGTCTTGCCCACGCTTTGAATATCAAAATAACGCTTGTTATAGAAAGTATCAGCAGCGTGGCGATGTAAAAAGAACAATCTAGGTTTAGATTTAATTTACGATATCGTTGAGTTATTTCTGTAGTTCGGGGTATTTTCAGTTACATTATAGGCTACTTTATGATAAAACTACAGCTTTTACATTTAATAATAATAGGTGTGGCACTAATAAATCATTTCATGAACTCAACGGATATTTGGGAGGCCGGAAGCGTATTACAATGGACTTGTTTAATGGGTGAGCAATTTTCTAGGAACAAGTAACTAGTTACCAACGAAAAAGGCAGTTACTGGAGAAGTACATCGTTAGCTTTTCTGAGAACCGATCTTTTCTAATGATTAAAACTGATACAAGTGGAATCATATTAATAGAATCTTCGTTAAAGTAATCATATGTTATTTTCTTATGTGAATGAAATTAAAGCAGTTAGCTGGTTTTAAATTTACATTCGATTTAGCTAAGATCTTACATTAAATACATTTGAATGCTTTAATTTTATAGGTTAAAAGGCTTAATAATTTAGTATTTACTTAGTATTTATTTTTATTTAAATGCAAAAACTTAACTGCATCACTGATTTTGCCTTTGACTTTCATGACTGGTGCACACGTCGCTCGCGACAATGATCGAAGTTCTTCGCATGCTATCGTGCGAGGCATCTCATGTTGTTGGCCTTCTGTAGTACTGCTGTACTGGGATATCATAACAACAGAAATATAACCGTAATAGAAAACAGTTCAACACCAGGTAAGAAAGGTCCACTAGCTTACATATCGGTGGCTCTAAAGGCAATAACGCAGTAAGAATCAATATAAGCATATAGAAAAAAAGCCAGAAAGAGTATCTCGATTAGCTTCAGGAAAGTCGCGTCAGTGCTCTAGGCTCCAGGCAGCAATACACTACTGCACCAAGAAGTAAAAAAGAATGGACCAAGTTGGGTAAAAGTGTCGCTTTTTTTAGCATGAGCGCTCAAAGCGATCAAGTGCATGCAAGTGTTGATTCCAAGTTGGTTTGGCACTCGATTAGATTACATTGGGATTGGGGTAGCCTATGGACCTGTTTCACCGCAACCTTCTCAGATCTACTGTGATCCCCTTTTTCTTAGAAGAGGCTCTCTAATTTTTCCCTCTTAGTTGGGCTTCTTTGTGCAGCTGCTAGCTGTGGGATTCTCCACGCCCATTACTAGAAACCTTCTCCTCGCTAGGTCTTCACATTGGCATAGTACATGAACTGGTGTTTCTTCTTGCTCTTGGCAGAATCTACAGATTGTCTCATCTGCCAGGACTATGTTGTGCATAGCCTATTTAGTCTACAGTCACCAGTCAGCAGACTTACTATCATTTTAACAGTCTTCATGTGTTTATTCAGTAGCTCTACAATAAATTGAATCTTCTGTTCCTTTAGGAACTCTTTGGTCTGTCTCTGTCCTGGTCTGGCACTATGTAAGTACCTTAAACGAATTGGGCATTGGAAGAAAATTAATATTAGCTTGGCCAAATGAGGATCCTGAAGGCTTTTCATTGCAATTGGCCTTCTTTTCATTACCAACTCGTAAATTACAAGGTCCATCAATGAATGGGTACACGATAAGTCCAAGAACACAGATCAGTTAGCTTAGAGGCATGGAAGAGCCCTGAATTTCCTAAACACCTAATTGCAACTAAAGTCTGTCAAAATGGTAATGGCCACCGTACAAAAAATAAACAGATATAATGTAATATATAGCCTGGCAGAAAACGCTAGTTTTATATTCTACCAACAAAAATAAGAAATATCGGTCCATGTTTTGTGGCACTCTGATGCCCGATAAGGACAAGGTTTCTACTAGTGATCTCGGAGAACCCCAGAGTCCAGTAATAGAAGCCGTTCTAAGGAACGGTAGGTCTAGTTATACATAATAGAGTTGAAACTCACGGTGAAACAAATGAGCTAATCTGATTACGCACTTACTTTTTACAAGTTTATGGTCAAATTCCGATATTTCTCTGCTAATTTAACTGGGATCTTCGGCGCTAGCGGAAATGAAAACCTGGTGGTCCAAAGCTACAGTGCAAGTAATTTTCCTCCATCGGTTTCTATCCTTCGCTAATTCTTTCCATCTTTTATTCTTAACGCCCTCTCCTCCTCTTTCTCCCAACTCTGTCTTTGCCATTTCTACATATTTAGAATTTCTGAATAAATTTTAGATAATAATGATACTAAAGAGCATGCTTTATTTTCCAGAAATTTTTAGAGGAGTTATATCAAATTTTTATGACTTTACTGCACCCAAAATATAAATACTTTACAGCAATAATGTAAATATTGTACTACTATTGTAGATCGCATGCCAAGGAAAATATGTCAGAACGAATATCCCCGGTCTAGGCCTCTTTTATACTGAATGTGGGTTTTATAATTTGGATACTTACAAAAAAGAAAACATTTTACAGAAGGAATTAAAGAGTTACCATTTGTATTTGACACTTAGCAGACAGTTTATTTGCTTTTTATTTTAGTTTTAATTTCAGTTATATGTACAGAATACCTTATAGATTTTAAAGGAGAAGTTTCGTCTATTTTATTTTATTCAGTTGATTTTCAGAAACTGTGCGATCATCAAATCTAGTGTGCATAATAAAAATACCTTTAAATTATTTTGGTTTTCCGTACTATGAAATGAAGTTTACGACCTTTTCCAAAAATGCGGTGTTGCTATTTCTACCATGAATAATTATACTTCATTATTTTTCACGTTATAGGAATGTCGATTTAACCTTGAACGTTTTTCACGATGACTGTACTGTATATAAAAACTTTGGTTTTACAATAAAGAAAACCTTAATTAGGATTTCTTGATTTTTATATTCAAACATTTCGAAGATTTCTTTTCTTTTGGAGAGGTAAGAAATTTAAAGAATACAGATAGTAATAAAAATATAAAAATATAAACAGTAGCCGGTAGTTTTACTTGATTTTGACTATACTCAATGCAGAGAAATGTGCAATTATTATTATATCAATGTTTCTAATTCACTTCGTTATTTTAAGATTTATTCAGATACATAACAGCTTTAAAAACAGATTTTATAAAGTATTCTATATAATTTAAGGGAGCTATAATAATCAAATATCAGCTCTACAGGTCGTGGAGGCTTAAGGCTTGGTTGATTATGCGTCCATCCATTCCTGTCCTTTGCTTTCTTCTCCCGGTTGCAGATGTTCAGTTTCCTTAGTTCTTCCTCTACCACGTCGATCAATTTCTTCCTAGATCTTCCTCTCTTTCTTCTACTCACTATTTCCCCTTTTAACACTTGCTTTGTGACTCGAATGTCTGAAAGTCTGGCTTCGTGCCCCAGCCACCTGATTCGCTCAGCTCATATTACTGATGTTATGGGAGGGCTCTCATACAGCTCCAATAACTTATCGTTTGTTCTTCTCAACCATATTTCTTCTTACCACCGTATATCCTTCTCAATATTTTCCTTTCCCACGCCTCCAAATGTTCTCGTTCTGCTTTATTCAGTGTCCATAGCTGCGAGCCATACAAAACCACCCGATCTGACAACAGTCTGGTAGATTCTTTTTTCCACCGCTCTGGATATCGATCTTGACTTGAATATTCCTAATAGCGCATCTGCACTTCTGTTTCCTTTGGCTACTCTTGTTTTAACTTCTTCTTGTTCTTCGTTCTTGTTATTGAAGCATACTCCGAGATATGTTACGCTATTGACACTCTCAAATTCGTAGAACTTGCCATCAATTATGCTTCTGAAGGTTAAAGGTGCATCTCTCTCCTGATTTCCTGCTCTTAGAATCATATATTTGGTCTTTTTAATGTTGATTTCAAGGCCACTTTTTCTGGAAGCACTTTCAAGCTTTTTCATCGTTTCTATGGTCTCCTTTCTATTTCTTGTTAATACCACCAGATTGTTTGCATATGCCAGGCATTGATGTTTGTGATAGTAAATTGTTCCGTGTCTATTAATATTACCGTCCTTCAGTTTGGCTTCCAATATGAAATTAAACAGCGTTGTAGACACTGGGTCCCCTTGACGAACGCCCCTCTCGGTGTGGAAACTTTCAGATTGTTTTCCATTTACACTTACTGTGTTTTGGGTGTTTTCAGCGTTAGTTTTACTAGTCTTATTAGTTTTGTTAGTATTCTCAATGTCTTAGCGGAATATTTCTTCTCTTCTTATTTTGTCAGAAGCCTGCTTAAAGTCTATAAACACGGCATGTACAGCCAGGTTATGTTCATAACTATTTGCGAGGACCTGTTTTAGAGTAAATACTTGGACACTGGTCGATCTTCCTCTGCTGAATCTACATTGGTAATCGCCAATCAAATCTTCTTCATACTTCTTAAGCCTGTTTCTTAGCACTCCAGAAGAGCTATGCCTCTATAGTTTTCGCATAGAGCTGGTCTCCTTTTTTTAAAATCGGCACTATATTTGCTTCTGTCAGGTTGTAGGTAATATTTCTTCGGTCCATATTCTTTGTAACTAGTTTATATATTTCTCTTCCAGTATGGTCCCCCTTTTTTTATTAACTCCGCTATGATGTTGTTCTTCCCTGCACTTTTGTTATTTTTCATTTGTTTTATTACACTATTTATCTCTTCGATTTGTCGGTTTTCTTGTCATACATATGTGTCCAATAATCTTGTGAAACATATAAGACATGCAGTGTTAGTATTTGACCTAACAACTTCTACTTCATGACAGGAAACGAGAAAGGAAAGTCAGTTATGCAAAAATCGATAAATTTGTTTCAGTCCTCATTCAGAGATTCTACCTCAATTCTACTTACTTGAAAAAGACATGTGGCTTTAATTTTTATAAATATGCTTACAAATGTTGATATATAACCTCAAATTTGAATTCTAAGGAGCTTTTTCTTTTAAACAGCTAGATACCATGCCATTTAACCTACTTTTTGTCGATTCGTGGCATATTCTTTAAATTTACCGCTCCATTGATGGTCAGGTCACATGTGTCAAAATCTATTCCCAAAAAGGTTTACGATAATACCTTATTAGGTATTATGTTTGTTATGAATGTTTTTTTTTTGTTGCTGTTGTAACATGCTGTCACTGCACATCGTGCAAAAGCAATTAAAGACATATTAGGAATTATCAGTACAGCTTTTAGGAGGAATAGTACATTTTACAAGTTATTTGGCATGAAAGTTTATGAAATTACAATGTACATACGTCCGCAAATCTACAGTATCACTGTATGCAAACGGAAACGCTCTTGAGAAACCAGCAGGAAGGAAGTCAGACGAGTTAGATAGGTTTTTTATTATTAACACAGCATGAAAGCCATTGCGTTCTTACGACAGTAGTTACATTGGACATGGATTATGTAAACACACACTACACTGAGAGAAATAAAAATGTTATTTGAACAATGTTTGCAGTTTTAATTTTTTTTTTATGAATAAGCATTAAATGTTAAAGTTGGTGCAATATGCGTGCTTTTTGTTGGAGTGTCAGTATTCAAACCTAACGAGGTTGCAGTTTTAACAAAATTTCTAACATTCCTTTGGTAAACCTAAAATTAAATAAGCATGTTTTCATGCTTGAAAACAAAATGCAAAATAAAAGTCATACCGATAAAAAAATATTATCTCATTAGTAATGTTATCTAAATATATCACATTAGACATGTATGTATATTCACAGGTTGGTTCTATTACTTATGCAGGGTGACCCCGTATCGACGCATGAATAGGTATAAAAGTATGAACATTTTTGAATCGAAATTTCATTTTCTGGGGTTTAACCGTGCTTGGGTAGAAAGTAATTTTTGCCATACTTTTAGTTTTCGAAAATCGAGTATACCTTGGAAATTTACAAAAAAAAATATCTTCCTATTAATAAAATGCCTTTTTTTGTAGGAGATAGGACAAAATATTATTCATAAAAGTTGTTCAGATTAATGACGTAAGTGTACAAACAAGATCAAGCATGCTTTGGAAATTTTGTTGAAAGACATGCATACAGGATTGTTGGAGTGATGGTTTGGGGAGCTTTTGCATATGGTAGCTGATCACCATTGTTGATGATATCCTACAAACCGCTTTATTACCTTATCTAGATGGCCGTCCACACGTCCTTTTTCAGCAAGACAACGTACGTCCCCATATTACATGTCGAACTATGGACTTTCTCCAAGAAGCAGGGGTTATTATTTTGCCGTGGTCACCCCGTTCATCGGATTTAAACCCCATTGAACATGTGTGGGACATAATGGGGAGGAGACTTAATGTCACTAAGTATATCATAAAACATGAAGACATACCAATAAAAATCCGTCAAATACATCCTTCAAAATTTACCGAAAGCCCGAGGCGGGAGGGAAGTCTCATCATCTGGTAGCGAGGATATATATCAGTATTTTAGGATAATATTCGGGTATTTGGTCTTTTGAATCAAAGTAAATAAATACTTCAATATTTCGTTATTATTTTATAACATCTTCAGCAGGCAGTAAAAACTTACAAGGTAAAATGAAGCAATATATTATTTTAGGGTGTAAAAATAAAGCTAACAAAAGTTATAAATATAAAATGAAGAGAAAAAAATATTGATGTAAAATATTGCAATAAATACTACTTAATTGATTTATATCTGTTTTAAAATTAATAACATTATTACAATTTTTATATTTATTGCTTCCAAAAATTATCGCTTTTTCTAATTTGGTTCTAATTCAAGGATGGAAATACCATCATAATTAAAACTATGTTTAAAATTTTGGACATGTAGAGATAAGGCACACGAATGGTTTCCGATACCACAAAAACTCTTATGTTGAACTATTCTGATTTAGGAGATGATTGGAGTAGTAGTTAATGAAACTACCAAATGATGTTGGTTTCTGGTACTAATCTAATATGACCATATTGTCATCCGACCTAATGACTTGAGTATGTAAAAAGAGAACTCTATTATCATTCTCCAATTCAGTAGTAAATTGCACATGACAAAATCAGAAATTTAACACCGTTATCGCTATGAAAAATAGAGTCACACATATTAGTAATGAAAGATTCTTAGACAAAAATTTGAAGATATTTTTTGAGATGTTTTACAATAACGGTTATCCTAGATATATTCTAAATAAACAGACTTACTCTTCTAATACGTTTGATGGCCCTATAGATCAAAGAGCTCCTTACAATTTAAGTATTACAACTTCCCTTCATAGAAGATTTGACTAATAAAATCATACAACAATTTAAATCATTTACAAATACACAAATTACAAAATGCAAGATGTTCACCATTGGTAGTATTTTCACTGAAACTTAAGATAAAACTCCAACTCTTAATCAAAAGGATGTAGTATATAGTACTCCTTGTACCGATTGTGAAAGTTGTTATATTGGTTAGACGTCGTAAATTGTATGGAACAGAATAGTTCATCATAAGAGTGATTGTGGTATCGGAAAATGTTCGTCTGCCTTATTTTATTCAAAATTTATTATTTTCCCTGTTTTGTCAGCTGTCAGTTTGTTTTTATACCCTATAACTTGTAAGTAACTACTTTATTGTAATTTTATATATTATTTCATTTTACTTTGTATATTTTTAGTGCCTCCTGATAATGTTGGTAAAATAACGATATATTTATTTAGTTTGATTCAATAGACAGAATACCCGAACATTAATCTAATTGTTTACGAAGTCCAGTGGCTATTCCCTTTTATTATTAATATTTTATTAAGAATCAGCTATTGTTTTATTAAAATAAAGATGTAATTATTCACAGTCAATGGTGACTTCACAGGAAACTTTATGAGCCTTTTGAATTACACAAGCCAACACACAGAGATGCCTTCGTTTTGTTTATGCAAGTGCAGAATTTCTCATAATATTAAACTATACTACGCGGTGCATAGCTGAAGTAATTAAGTGACGATAAATTGTACAAGCAATTAAGCGCTGGGCGCCTTCTATCGTGTTTACAGCAAACCTATACTATGTGTAAAACCTTGTGTTGTAGTAATTGTGCCATAAATAACATTCATTCGCCTTCCGATAGCCCTGGTGTAACACAAACCTATTATAAAACATCGCATGGATCGATGTTAAATAGATACTAGATTTAGGACCGGAGATTAAAAACCTAGACTAAACTGGAACCATTTCCGATTTTATGTAATTCCCCGCCTTTCGTCAATTTACTTTATTTCCTGCTTCCTCGGATAATATCACTATGTCGTCGCCGATATCATTTCCACTATATTTCGTTTCTATGAGGAGGCGTGGGTGATTAATACCTGTCGGTTGGATGGTGAAAAGGACTACCTTGAAACCGCGGGAGTTTGAGGATAATCGCAAGAAAGATTGCAGGGTTCGTATTCCATTGTGCAGCGGAGAAACGCGATTATTCCGGCGAACTACGGATTGCGAGGTTCAATAGGAAACGTGTATTGTTCGATGGAGATATTGACTGGGGCGGATGCCACAAATTCATAGTTGTGCATTTTTCTGGTTTGTTTTTTCGCGATAAATGGGCAAAGCAGTGAATCATTTGAGGTACTGTGAACAAGAAAGCGTTTTTATCACCTTGAAGATTCTTTAAAAGGATAAGAACATTCGTAATGGTTTCTGCAATTTAGGTTTTAAGAACTTATTTTGATAGTGAATACAAGAAAAATACTAATGGGATGAGCTACATACACACGCAATGCATTCATCTGAAGAAAACGGTCGTTTATCTGTTCGTATTTCTCTAAGACTGACGTAAATATATCGCTCTTAACAAGGAGTGCTATATATCGGATAATACCTACTTTCAGTACTTTTTTTTAAATAATTTAACGAGAAATGGTACCAATATAATCAGTTCATTACTGTATTTTTATATACATTTTCCAATAAAAACACCATTAAATGCTATCATAAAATAAGACGCGATGAAGCAAAAATCAGTACCTCCGGTATCTACTGATAAAAAAAGAAACGGATAAAGAATATACATATTTTCAGTCTGTCTGTCCAGAATCGATTCCAGGATGACGATGCCTAGGATTTCTTCAAAAAAAAAAAGATATGGATATCTGGTCTGACGTCAAGCCGAGGAACATATTTTCAGTTTGTGTGTCTAAAATCGATTGTAAGGTAGCGACACGTAGCATTTCTTCCAAAAAAAGTATGGATATCTGACGTTATTTTTGAAGTACCTGCTTACATGAGATGCAAAAATAAAAATATTAAGGTTCTGAACTGCTATCAGTCTACGAAGTGGTGTAAAAACCTCTTTCCTTGCTTAGCCCTTTTGTAGGAGCAACTTGTTAGAAGCCCCGCAAATGGTCACAATACATTCTTCAGCGACTTTAACATTTCTAATGTTTATAATTCTGATGCTAATGATGCATACCCTTCTCAATTTCTGCAACCTTAATTATAATAATACAATTTTGAATACTAATAGTCGACTATTTAACTTAACCTTAACAAATACTGTCAATTGTACGATAGAAAGAGACAACATGCCATGACACATGCCTTGTTAAAGAGGCAATTTTCCTCGAAATCCAACCGACATCAAATTTCCTTTGAATTTACTTAATAATATGCCTTAACTATCTCTGTTTAACTAAATTAATTTCTATGTACTCAGCTAGGAATATTAATACATACTACTACACTACACCACAAGAACTAATTCCTTTTTTGAAATCGCCTTTATATCGTATGTGCCAGATTAATCTTTTCCAAATGCAGACACTCATACCATTTTTCCTTACTAACAATAAGTCTATTGTTAGTAACAATATTAGCAGCTTTTCTGGGCTAGGATTCACGTGAGTACAATCGGTAATGAGGGGGGGGGGATTAATTAGCAAAAGGGTCGGTGTCTTGAGAAGATAGCGATATAATTAGATATGAATTAATTTCGGCTAGCGCAGTAAAAAAGCGTTTATGGGTAAACTCTAATAATAACTGGCAGAGCAGGTGGGATACCATTTTAAACAGGAGGTGGACTAGGATATTTATCGGTAACTTTACACGTTTTGGTAAAACGAGGGTTAATTTGTCGAATCAGGCGGTAGAGTTAATAATAGGTCACGGTAATTTTAAATCACATTTATGTTGAATTGGGAGGGGTATGTTTTATTTGCATGTCCACTTACTGATGAGTGGCGGACGCGTATGTAAACTTGGGCATTAGTTAAGGAGCTAAATTGGCCGCGACGGGAAATAGATATTAGGGATAACGAGATCGTCGAATGGTGGGAATTTCTTAGAAATGCTGATAAAGAATTAGTATATTACGACATGACATTTAGATAGTTAGTAAAGTAGTACGTGGTACGAATATTTCATACTTTCTAGTGGTCTGAATTTGTGTTAAATTATAGTTAGTAGATAGTAGCATCAGGCGTACAAAACAAATAAAATCCATATTTGACTCTGTATGAGTTGTTAATATAGGGAAAAAGAAATCAAACAAAGGTCTAGTTACTCACAAATTTAAGAGCAGTTCTGGATTCTGGATTATTGGTTGGGAAAGGTGGCTAGCCACGCGCACTTTGGCCACTCTAACCGGGCCCATTGTGGTACCTTCTCTAGGCGGGGTCACTCACCCGCAGCCTACTCGAGCCAACCCAAGCGAAGGATGAACTCGAGCAGTGTAGCATGTGAGGGGCCGCCAAAACTGGCCATACTGGGCCAGAACTCCTCCAGTATGGAACCTCTAAGTTGGGCAAGCGCCGGGAATGCAAGGAGTACACGAACTCTGTCTCGCCAACCTATCGGCAGCTTCGTTTCCCAGATTACCTTTATGACCTTTAACCCATCTGAGTATCAAGTCATTGTCAATAGCGATCGCTTCCAAGGCATTGTGACACTGAAGTACTAAGCCTGAAGCGATTTTATAACTGCTGAGGGCTTTAAGAGCAGCTTGACTATCACTGTAAAATACAATACGTCGTCCCTTAATGCTCCTTGCTAAAATTTTTTCGGCACCATGCAGGATCACCAAATCTGAGCTTGGAACCTGAACCCTCAGCCTGTAAATTATTGAAGTAATTACCTTTTTCGGCCCTATGTAATATTTGGAAATTGTGATTAATGTCAAAGTTGTGTTTATTTTCTTTTAAATGTTTGCCGAACAAGGAATCTACAGTAGAATTCGGTTTTGCGCTACGTAAATGCACTTTTATTCTAATTTCGAAACTTCTAAAGGTCCTTTTAACGTATGTGGTGATACGTGATTGCCATTGTACACACGTTGGAAGGACCTTTAGAAAATTCGAAATTAGAATAAAAGGGCATTTACGTACCGTAAAATCCAATTCTAGATTCTAGATTCCTTGTTCGGTAAATATTTAAAAGAAAATAAACACAACTTTGACGTCAATCACAATTTCCAGGTATTACATACCGCCAAAAAGGTACCTACCTCAATAATTTAGAGGCATTGAAAATATTGAGGCAACAACTCGCTGGTAGGGACCCCTTTTTCAAATTTTTACTCCATAGATATCTTCTGCATGTATGGTTTTCGAGGTTCAGTTTTTCCATAACAGATGGCACAAGTTTATTGTATTTTTCTGGACTTTTCCAGAATCATTTTATATCCTGAGCTCGAAGTGCTTGCAATAATATTAGATAATTTTGAAGTGTTAGTCGTTTAGACTTCTGTATTTTATTCTTTATTTAATGTCTATTTTTTATTTTAATTTTAATTTTAAACTTTGACCATTCTTAACTGCTTTTGAATTGTAAGTATATGTATTTATTCTTTACTATTTTACTCCACCCCCTAATTAAAAAAAAAACTTTCAAATTTTATACAATACCGTTTTGCCAATAATTGGTTGTAAACTCTTATTATATGATAGTCTTCAGCTGGTCTGATGATGCGCGGATGGAGTGAAACCGGTCGTGTGTTATTATATAAAGCATGTTGAGGAGAATTGTGAGGAACTATACCCTCGTTTGATTTCTTTTTCCCTATATAAAATAAATGTTTAAAACGTATATCTTTAATTTACCTACTATTGGTTACAATAACTAAAATTAAGTTATTTATAAACACCAGGATAGATACTGTGTTGTTGCATTTGTTCTCAGCTTGTTACGTCCCAGTGAGGAGAAGTTGGTTACATTTACGTGAATTTAACGTTGTATTGGTTGAAACAACGTTAATGGTTATAATTAACACGTTTATTATATAACCAATTTTTAACTATACATTGAAGAAACGTTATATTAACTAAGAAATGTAACGGATAGTTTAAATTTAACTAAAATAACACGTTGTAGTTGCATCGTGTATTTTAGGTTATAACGTTACAATATGAGAAATTATTAACTGAAATGTAATGCATAGTTTAAATATAACTAAAATAAAACGTTATAGTTTCACTGCTTATTTTACGTTAAAAAACAACGTGGAAATATGAAAAATTATTAACTGAAATGTAACGCATAGTTTAAATATAACTAAAATAAGACGTTTTAGTTACACCGTTTACTCTACGTGAAAGAAAACGTTGAAAAATGAAAAATTATTAACTGAAACGTAACGCATAGTTCAAGTACAACTAGAATAAAACGTAGTTTCACCATCTACTCTACGTTAAAAAGTAACGTTGAAATATGAAAAACTATTAACGCATAAGTATAAGTATAGTTAAAATAAAATGGTGTTAAATTTGTTTGTTTTAAGATAAGATGTGCTTTCGCATGAATGAATGCAAAATGTATTTAACAATAGGTAACACAATTTTATTGTATTAAAGCTGCACTACTGATGAATGTATCATCCCTCCCCCATTTCAAATAAACTCTTCCACCCCTGTTGCGCATCTGCAACGTGCACGGTGCACTTGCAGTGTGTTTATTGCGCTAGTCGAGTGTTAGAACTTTTCTTTATTTTTATAACAAAGTTTTATATTAATATGTGATACGCAACAATCAGTGTATTTAACTAAACGGTGAGTAGCTGGGTACCCCATCAATTAAGTCTATCCAGGTTATATTTGCATATACGATGCACATTGCACGTATAATTATGTATCTGCTTATACACAATTGGCAAAACAGCATAGTAGCGATCTTAAAATAAGAACACTAATGTAAGAAAATTTAACTATATTCTAAAATTTGTTCTTGAGGAACCTGGTTTCTTATTATACACCACCTTCTTACTTTATTTTCAAATATATAGGTTACCGAATGCCGATGGTTCTAAAATCTGGATTCTTGTGTAAAAGAAATTATTCTAATTACTGTTACATGACGTCGTTGCAGTGACGAGCATAATTGGAAGGGAAGGAACACTTAGTTTTCACAAAACGGGAACCAGAGATAATACGGAAACTATAGTAACAATATACAGTGAGTATTAAATACTTTCATTCGTTTGTAATACGAAAATCTAGGAAATCAATCAAAGTAAACATTAACTTATATATATATATATATATATATATATATATAGAGACATAAACGGTTATAACGGAGCCCGACCAATATACGAACGGATAGTTATAAGCCCGGACCGACGTTGTTGAGCCCACTTTCGGTCAACAACGTATCTAGGTAAATTTTGGTCAGAGACATCATGTGAAGGCTTCAGGAACCTCTGGGTAAATTTTCGCTCGGGCTCATAATTGTACCACTAATGCATTCTACATGCAGCGAAAACTGTAGCGGTATTAATCTAGATGGCGCACCAACGATTCGTATATAAGCCTATAGACCCATCGGATGTTATTGAGCCCTTTGCATATTCCTCGATGTTCACGTAATCTTGTGAAGCCCGATAACTTGGCAACAATGTTCTCTTACTTTGTAACGCAAAATCAGGTTGAAAGGTTGTGTGAGATTATATTTTCTCTAAAAGTTGCAAATTTAAATTATTAAAAAAGTTTATTTAAAATTTATGTAATTTATAAATTGTAGCTTTTCACATAAACATTAAATTTATTGTGGAATTGAAACATAATTAAATAAATATCCTTTAATATTTACAATTTACTGCATTTTTTTCATACGAAAAAATAACATCAAATATATCTAACAATCGATAAAATTAGCTAGTGTGTTGAAAGGCGAAATCATTTCAATATAACTTTAAAAATATTTATTCTATCTACAATAGTTAATGATTATGAAATAAAACAAAAGGCATTTTCTATAAATAAAGGGTTTTTTTTTTAATTTAATAACATTTTATGGGTACAGTTAAGGTTGTCACTCATTAGCCCATCACAACACAGCACGGTGCTTTCAGAACCGGAGAGAATAATATAAAAGAATGAACACGCGCCCACAATTCTAACACAGCACGGATCAGTGCGAACGGTACAGAAGTGGATTGTCAATGCCCGATCCCTCCCGTCACACAACGAAACGCGCCTGCTGGTAAAAGTTTAGAAGACGCAAATAATTTGTTAAAAGGGGATGAAGAATAATTACTTTACTTGGTTCAAAAATACCAATTAGTTTTGAAAATTTAAAAATCAGGTAACATTTTAAAATACTGAAAAAATTTCGTTCCATCCTGTTCCAAATCATTAAGCAAATTATAAAATTCTCCTAGATTCAATCTTTTTTGGTTAAAGGAATGAATCCGTCTGCTTTTTCTTTGTACTTTTTTCTTCTTCTGTTAATAGTAATGTGATTACTACTACCATCCGAACTGCTGCTATCACACAAATTGAATCTGATCTGTTGGTCTCCACCGCAATAATTTGCGATCCCACTTTCTATCGCGCTGGTTAACTGTGACGAGATAATGTGCGACAACCTCTTATTTGAAAATTTCTATGTTCTAAAAATTCACCAAAATGGTATTTAAAGAAGGGCAACGTTTATTTGATGCCGTGTTTTAGAATAAATAAACATTGTTATAGATTCAAGTATTTCGTACGAGCTAGAAAAATGGCTCAATATAACTTTCTTTTCAAATAATTTAAGTATTGTGAAATCAACAAAATTTTCGAATATTGCAAACACAAAAATTTACGATATATCTTTCAAGTATTTGTTTTAATTTTTTGACCAAGACAATTGAACATTTAACTAATTAAAGTTTTATATCAGGATAATTCTGAAATAACCTTTAAAAAATAAATAGGAGATCTAAATCTAAGATAATTATTGTTTTAATTTTTTTTATTTGATTTATATCGGTTTAGGAAGGGAGTAATTTGAAAATAATTATTACGGAAATAATATCCTAAGAATCCCATGCTTTTCCGTAATTATTAAAAGTATAATTACTTAAAGAAAGATGTAAACCCTCCAGCTCTTAATTTAATTGCATAAATTTACAATCAGATTTTTTCATTATTATTATTTTGGATTTCTAGCTCTAAACCTCTGCTCGAGCAATTTACTTTCACTGATATTATTATATATTATACAGGGTATTCCACGTAACTGGTTCATTAAAAGTTTATGATGTTCTATTATTTACTTATATTTGAGATTTTGGCACCAGTATCCGTTCGATTGGAACTATAAATGCAAAATACCTTAACCAAAATATCACTTCCGGTTGACCGGAAATCGATGTCAACTTTCTTATTTTAAATAGAATGATATAATTTTTTATTCATTTATGGATTCTACAACTATAAATACGTCATTTTCATTAGCTATTCCGATAGCTACATGTTGCCGTTTTGAGTTATTTTAAGTTTTTCTTTTTTTAGTTATAATCATTGTTACCATTAGAAATTAATATCTCGGTTAATACTGCAAGTAGAGACTCCAAATTTGCTGTGTTATGAATGTAGATATTACTCTAAGAAACGGTAAGCACACTTTACATTCTAACATACAGGCTGCTCAAAATTAAGGAACAAAGTAACATATTTTCAAATGCAGAAAACTCATTTTTTTTTAAATAGAACACCCTGTATTTTAATTCGGAATTAGGAAGTAAATATTATCCCCTATCGTTTTATATAGCATTCCCTATACCTATCTTTAATAGATTTGAGATATGAGCGATTTTTGTTAAACAGACTAATAGCCCTATCTTTAAATGTTTGTAGCTGGCTCTGAAATGGATTTCACGTCAAATTCATGTATTATTTTTGAATAACCATACAAGAATGTCTGTTCGAATAGCCATTTCTATCATATTGCGTTGTACGAAAGTGTAATTACAATGATATACATAAAACACTTTTGGTTAGTAATGGATTTGACATTAATCCCATTCAGAGCCAGCTACAAACACGCCAAAGATAGGGCTACTTAGTCCTGTTTAACAAAAGATCGTTCATATCTCAAAATCTATTAAAGATAGGTATAGGGAATGCTCATATAAGTGATAGGGATGATATTTACTTCCAATCCCGAATTAAATACAGGGTTTCTATTAAAAAAAAGAATACTTAGTCTGTTTAACAAAAAGTCGCTCATATCTCAAAATCATTAAAGATAGGTATAGCGAATGCTCATATAAAGCGATAGGATGATATTTACTTCCTAATTCCGAATTAAATACAGGTTTCTATTTAAAAAAATTGAGTTTCTGCATTGAAAAATATGTCACTTTGTTCCTCAGTTTTGAACACCCTGTATGTTAGAATGTAAAGTTGCTTACCGTTTCTTAGAGTAATATCTACATCATAACATAGCAAATTGGAGTCTGTACTTGCGTTATAACCGAGATATTAATTTCTCAATGATGCAATGATTATGACTAGAAAAAAAGAAAAACTTAAATAACTCAAAAGCGGCAACATGTAGCTATAGGAATAGCTAATGAAAACTGACGTATTTATAGTTGTAGAATCCAAAATGAATAAAAAATTAGATCATTTTATTTAAAATAAGAAAGTTGACATCCATTTCCGGTCAACCGAAGTATATTTTGTTAAGGTATTTTGCAGTTATAGTTCCAATCAAACAGATAATGGTGCCAAAATCTCAAATATAAGTAAAATAGAACATCATAAACTTTTAATGAACCAGTTACGTGGAATAACCTGTATATAACACTTTGGTATTGAAGAAAAAGCATCTTTTTCATGATTTTACTAGGACCACCACTCATTTCTTTAAAAAAATGTGTTTTCCTAATCATATTTTTGTTTTCCTTTGTTTTTTCTTGGATTTAGGTACTTTTTATAAAAATTGAAATGTATAACGACGGTTCGCTCTTTTACAAAAGCTTTTTTAAAACATGAAAAATATAAATAATTTTTTTTTGTTAATAAATGACAAAATCATAATGTTTTGTTTACTATAAATTTTCAATGTATCTTTTTTTTTATTTACAGATCGTGCTTCAATATCAATATGTTGAAACACAATCAACATTTGATTATTTATTATAATTAAAATATGAAAATTATTAAATTTTGTAATTAAAAAGATTTTAAAAAATATTATTGTATTTAGATATATTAATTATAAAGTGAAGTTAATAGTTTTTATAAGTATTTGTATGTCTATTCATCATTAACTGCAACATTTTCGACTTATAAATTTTGAATCATTTCTAGTATATAACGTATTTTTAAATTTTGTTCTGTGTTTAAAATTGTTATATTTTAAAATCAATTTTAATACTTCACAAAACTAAATAACTTAATTTATGACTAAATACAATATTTTAGAAATCTGAATACAAAATTTAATGTTTTCCCACATTAATAATAAATAATCAATCAACATAGTAGATTGAAGCGCAATCTGTAAATTAAATAAAAGATATATTAAAAATTTATAGTAAACTAAAACAATTATGATTTTATCATTTATTTACACTAAAAAAATATATTATAAATAACATTACCCCATTTAAAATTGATATTTTTACATGTCTTTATTATTTAAAAAGCTTTTGTAATAAAAGCGAAACGTTGTTATATGTTTCTATATTTTTATAAAAAAGGACCTCAAAACCAAGAAAAGAAAGAAAAACCACTCATTTTAGTAAAATTATTATTAATTTGATAACGTATCTATTCTAAAAAATGTAATAAGGGCTAAGGAACATGGGAAAAACATACTGGCATCGTTTTGTCATAAATAGTTAGTGGCAACACCGCAGGGCTCAACAAAAACCGATTTATTTATATTACATGCACCGGGCTTTGAAATGTGTGTTTATATATGGCAGGTTCAAACAACTAGCCGTTCATATAGTGGGCTTTACAACATACTGTTTATCACTATATATATATATATAATATATATATATATATAGAGACATAAACGGTTATAACGGAGCCCGACCAATATACGAACGGATTAGTTATTAAGCCCGGACCGACGTTGTTGAGCCCACTTTCGGCTCAACAAACGTATCTAGGTAAATTTTGGTCAGAGACATCATGTGAAGGCTTCCAGGAACCTCTGGTAAATTTTCCGCTCGGGCTCATAAATTGTACCCCTAAGCATTCTACATGCAGCGAAAACTGTAGCGGTATTAAACTAGATGGCGCACCAACGATTCATATATAAGCCTATAGACCCACGGATGTTATTGAGCCCTTTGCAGATTCCTCGATTCACCGTAATCTTGTGAAGCCCGATAACTTGGCAACAATGTTCTCTTACTTTGTAACGCAAAATCAGGTTGAAAGGTTGTGTGCGATTTATATTTTCTTTAAATGTTGCAAAATTATTAAAAAAGTTTACTTAAAATTTATGTAATTTGTAAATTGTAGCTTTTCACATAAACATTAAATTTATTGTGGAATTGAAAGATAATTAAATTAAAAATCCTTTAAGTATTTAAAATTTACTGCATTTTTTCCATAAGAAAAAATAACAGAAATATATCTAACAATCGATAAAATTAACTAGTGGTGTGAAAGGCGAAATCATTTCAATATAACTTCAAAAATATTTATTCTATCTACAATAGTTAATGATTATGAAACAAAACAAAAGGCATTTTCTATAAATACGGTTTTTTTTTTAATTTAATAACATTTTATGGGTACAGTTAAGGTTGTCACACAGTAGCCCATCATAGCACAGCACGGTGCTGTCAGAAACCGGGAGAGAATAAATATAAAAGAATGAACACCCGCCCACAATTCCAACACAGCACGGATCAGTGCGAACGGTTCTGAAGTGGATTGTCAATGTTCTCCGTCCCGAAACGCGCGTGCTCTACAGCAAGTGAGGGTGCGCGCATCGCTGCAGTCATCAATTACCCACATTGGCAGGCGCGTGCGCTTTTGCAGTATCTTTGCGCCTGCTGTAAAAGTTAGAAGACGCAAATAATTTTAAAAGGGATCAAGAATATACTTACTGCGTTCCAAAATACCAATTAAGTTTTGAAAATTTAAAAATCAGTAACATTTTAAAATACTGAAAAAAAATTCTTCATCTCCGTCCAAAATCATTAAGACATTATAAATCTCTAGATTCGACCTTTTCTTGGTTAATGAATGTCGTCGCTTTTGCTTTTACTTTTTCTTGCTCTTTTAATGTAATGTATACTATACCATCCGAAGCTGTGCTATCACTACAATGAATCTGAGCGTGGTTCCACCTTTGCAATATTGGATCCCTTTCTATCGCGCTGGTAACTGTGGACGAGCTAATTGCGACCTCTTATTAAATTTCTGTGTTCAAAATTTACCAAAATGGTATTTAAAGAAGGGCAACGTATTTGATGCCTGTTAGAACAATAAACATGTTATAGATTCAAGTATTCGCACGACTTAGAAATGGTTCAAGTAAACTATCTTGCCAAATAATTAAGTTATTGTGAAATCAAAAATTGTCGAAGTATTGCAAAAAAAAAAAATTTACGATATATCTTTCAAAGTATTTGTTTAATTTTTGACCAGCAAATTGAACAATTTAATTATTAAAGTGTTCGTAGATTTAGTCAGAACTTCGAATAAACCTTCAAAAATAAATAGGTTATTAAACAAGATAATTATTGTTTTAATATGTTTATTTGATTTATATCGTTAAGGAAGGAAGAGTAATTTGAAGATAATTTACGAAAATATCCTAAACAATCCCATGTTTTTCCCCGAATTATAAAAGCTATAATACTTAAAGAAAGATAAGATGTAAACCCGCCAGCTCTAATTTAATTGCAATAAATTTACAATCAGATTTATATTATTATTGATTTCTAACTCAACCTCTCGAGCATTATACTTGCACTAATATTATATATTAATATACACTTGGTATTGAGAAAAAGCATCTTTTTCATGTTCTGGAACCACCACTCATTTCGTTTAAAAAAATGTTTCCTGATCACTTTTGTTTCCTTTCTTTTTCGTGGATTTTAGGACGTATAAAATAAGAAGATATAACGACGTTTCGCTCTTATTACAAAAAGCTATTTTTTTAAAACATGCTAAAAATATAAATATTTTTTTTTGTTAATAAACAACAAATCATAATTGTTTTGTTACTATAATTCAAATATTTTGTTTAATTAAGATGTGCTTCAAATATCAATTCTTGAACACAATCTCTCTCTT
>RXPK01000238.1:810780-856836 GCA_004143645.1 Protaetia brevitarsis
TACACAATATTCCAAAAGGCAATCTTCATGGACCATTTCATATTGATCACTATGGCCCGTTAGAAAACAGGACAGACATAGATACTCTTTGTAGTTGATCATTTACAATTTGTGCGGTTGTTTCACAAAAACAAGAACGCAAGGAGGTATTAACATTTAACTAACTATTTTAGATCATTAGTAAGCCAAAGCGTGTACATTGATTGAGGTTTACCGCGTACTCTAACGACTTTAAAGAGTTTCTTGAGATTAGGATTAAACTACTTTGATAGCCGTGGGCGTTGCGCGTGCCAATGGCAGTGGAAGGTTAATAGTCTATCCCCCCGATGTTGGCAAAATTATGCGAAGAACCAAACGAGTGGATTACGTGATTGGTGTAGAGTATGCCCTCAATACAATTGTCGATCAATTAATGACACACCCAGTGCTTTTATTTGGGCTTAATCAGCGAGTGACGTAGAGATACGTTGCGAGAAATGTTGGTGAGTGGAAGACCGACTTTGAGGATAATTAAGAGCGGTACTGAAACATCTTAAAGTTCAGGCTTATAGCAGTATATGACAAACACATTAAGCGCCTCATGATATAATGTTGAGACCTATTTTATGATACCAATGAGTCACCGCATCAGCACAATTAAGGCTCCTACCTTAATTTAAAGGCTTTTTGCCAGCGTGTACAATGACAGATTGTGGTAGAGACATTGAAGGTTTCAGATCTCTAATAGCCTATAAGAGTATTTTCCCTCCCATTTGAAACTTTATGATTCATATTAATGACCATATGTAGTTTACGTATGTATTTAAGTGTTCTTGTATATTCGTATATGATGAATATTTTTGGTTATGTAATATTAAGTGTAAGTAGTTATTGTGTCACTGATAATTTTGCGTCGAGACGATCACGTGTCAGGCTGACCGAGTGTGGGAAATAAATTTTAAATTGGGCCATAAGACATCGGGTGGTTTGGAGTGTGGTAATAGGAGTTCTAGAAGAGTCCTATGTGAATGTGACGATGTAACGTGCTTGATGTAACCTGATTATTAATATATATATATCATCACTAAAACGTCTATTTTTAAAAAGAAGAAACGCCCGGCAACTGATTACACAGCAAGTTTACCAAGAAAGCCTCTAAAAAAACAATTCATAGAGGTTAAATGATTATAATATTACAATTTATTCATTTCTAAAAGACAATCTCTGAATTAATCAAAATCTATCCAACCTCACTTTTTGTAAATTGAAATGCCTGTATAGGTTGTCAAAATAATTTTTTTGGTATAAAAGTCGTGTTCAAACTTCGCAAAAATTGAACAAATAATTTACCATATTTGTATTAAAAATATTGCGAAATACTTTTGAATTACAAATTAACACAATGTATATATATTTATTGTAGAATATTTATTAATATTATTAAATAAAATAATTATTCATTTCCACCTGTCATTAGGTGTTTTTGAAAATATAAATGGCGATTGTGATTATGTGTGCGATTATAAATCACATCAATGGAAAAGCATGAATCTAATTGGCATTTGAAGATAATCACGTTTGAAAAATCAAATCGCAATTTAAGCGATTATAAATCGCAATAATCGTATCTATGGGGCGATTACTTGTGATTTGTTTACATTTCGAACAGCAATATGGCTGACAATGTGAGGTTATGTATTAACAGTATTTATTATGATTTGAATTTTTTGTTTTTTTTTCACTTTACGCAGATAATTTATTATTTTATCATCTGACGAATCCGTAAAAAACAATTTATATCCCGCAAAAATGAATCCGATAATTTCGACAATTGTGCATAGAAGTAAACAAATCAGTGCATTGGGAAACGATTACAAATCGTGGATTGATCGCTGTGACGTAACGATTAATCTTGTAATCATATATAATCACAATCGCGATTTATATTATTACAAAAACACCTATTGTTATTGCAATTATGCTACTAATGCTGATAAGTTATCACTACATAATAAAAGGCTTAGATAATTAATTATATATGTATCGAACGAAAGGAAGTGGTTTAAAATCCTTATCAAGCACAAAATTTAAAATATATGCACGGAATATACTTTACTATGAAAATATAGCACAAATACATGCAACCAAACATTTTTTTTTTGAATATCATGCTAAATTTAATTCAATGCTACTCACTTACCGCTTGTCCACATTTCAAGATCCCCGGCAAAGTTTTTATGTACGAAGGATCAAAACGTAAACTAGTTTGTACTGTTGTATTTGAGGTGACCGTGGTAGTTGTATGTCTCGATGGGAACCCAGGTTCAGAGACAGCCATGATATTTACTTATACTATAAATAAATAATATATTCAGATAAAAAATGCACTTTTCCAATATTCGAATCACATTTATCCAATTTATTTCTCGATGTATATCGCACAAAACTACCACGGGTGCTTATTTAAAATGTGCGTGATGAAATCATAGCGAGACGATCATTACTATTTATAATCGGTTGCCGTATCGTGGGAGAAAAACATATTATTATATATACATATTAAAGAACTCACTTACTTGTTTACTTTTACGAACGAGGAATGCTATTTATTTCAAGTAAATATTAACACACTTGCACTTACGATAACAGTTAAGCTATGCCGTTGCATACATTATATAGAGACGGTAATTAAAATAGAATTTAAATCAATAAGTCGCGAACGAAATGCTGGGCGTAGAAGGACAGTCTCAATTTCAATCATATGAATTTGTAACGAATATATTTATAACTTATAACGCACCAATGCAGGAAAAGTAGGTAAAGATGTCATTCTTTCTACCGTATTTTATATTAACTTAAATTATACTAGGTATATTAAATTTAGATGAAAAATTGAAAGTCTTATGGTACTAGAAATTACGCTCTTTAAGATTATGTAAAAAATACTTATTGAATTGCTCCAATAATTTTATATGATTAATAATTTTATGGTTTTCAATTGACAAAATTAATTCAGCATCTCTGGTGAAGATGGCGCTCATGGTGAATTTGGGACAAATCGTCAATTGAGAGTGAGTTTATGTGTCAATTGTGATAAAAATCTATTTTAAAATAGGTTTTATTCATTATTCTCATAATGTTAATCGTACCTATCAAGTCATATATTATACAAAATCTTTAAATACATGAACCAAAGATTATACGCGCTATTTTCATGGAACAATTACTCACGTAAATGAAGGGATTACTTTACCGAAAATTTAAATTTGATTATAAATGATATGGACTGTCACAGTCTCCCATGAAGTTATAGTTATTTCTTAGATATTTTCATGTTTGTAATAGTTGCAGTTGCGATGTATATTATAATTTTTAATAAATTTGGTAAGATTATTATATTACTACACACTCTTTTGGACGTCAAATGCCAATACTTTTTGGGGAACAATTCAGAAGGGGTTAGGAACTTTCACAAGCGAACCAAGCAAACTAGCAAACCCTTTCCATCTTGATTTATTAACGAATTCTTCCCTACCCACAACTCGGTGTAAATAATTGTTACGTTAGGTAATTAAATGTATAGGGTTTTTTAAACCATTTTCATTATTCTGTACTCTTACTTAGGGTTTTGCAACAATGTAATTATTATATTTATTTCACTATAAACATCAACATGAAATTATTAAATTCCCTACAGGTTCGCAAATCAGCGATCATAAATATATTTTTTTTTGATATTAAAATTCCATTTATAGTACACTTTTAAATTTAGCGCCCATTTTGCCTAAATTGTTGGTTATTTTTAGTTGTAACCAGTGTTGCCAACTTGGTGAAATTTCCACTAAATCTGGTGTATTGAAAGCACGTCTGGTGTATACAAATCATATTCTAGTGGCTAGTGAAAAGTTTAGTGGATTTTCTTTAATTTTAGTAATAAATCTAGTGAATTAATTGAAAGCGAAGACTAAATTACATTAAAGTGCAGGAAAACTTACTAGCATCACTCTCGCCAATATAAATTTAGTCGCCATTTTATTTTGTACCGTATGTACCGGTGTTATGTAAGTCCACTATTTCTATTTGTACCGTATGTATGTATTATATAATATGGAATCTAGATAAGTCTTTTCTAATTTAGCTTTCTTCTCGAATGTTAGTGTATTTTCGTTTATATGGGAATGATTTTATTTTTAATTCTAACATACACATACATTTTTAAAATTTTGCGCACAATGTACAGAACAAAATGCAAGGTCACCAAAAATGTTCCCTAAAAACCTACTTATAAAAACGTGAGTGACGCTACTTGGTTTTCCTATACTTTGATTGCAAATATACATACATATGTAAATAAATAAATGAAAGTACAGAAAAAATAATAAAATAAATAAGGATATACATATATGTAGGAGGCAGAGGGTGTATCACTTTATTTTTAATAAAACAAGACGTCGAAGTTAATGGTATATTAGTATATTGGGAGCACATAACGATATAACATAACCGCCATGTCAAACATGGTCACACACATAGCACTAGCGTCTATTCTCTGAAACTAGCCTATTACCCGCATAAAGTGAAGGTAGCTCCACGCGCCAACACGCGGGAAGTTCAAAATATAATACCACATATATTTTTATGATTTTATAAAATACGGTTACAGTTGTATATTCTTGTAAATCATTAATATTAATTATATGTTACGACCTAACCCTAATAGCCAAATTTAATTTTCCCGCCACTATTTTTAGTGAATTCAACGTAAAGGCATTAAAATAACTGTTAATGCAATACAAAATGGTAGGTAATTTTATGTTTCAAAGTTGAAGTTACTAAGAATAATTGCGGGCAATTTAAATTTGGCTATGTGGAAATAGTTTTATAACAATTATAATAAAATATGAAATAAAAGGGGATTTATAAAAAAAAAAACTATTAACTACATAAATATATAAAATAGTTCTTTTGCTTTTCTTAAAATACTTTATAAAGTAATTTCTTTTCCAATTCTAGTGATTTTCTGGTGGAATTATAATCCCGATCTAGTGAAATATGTCTTCTGTTAACTGGGCAACACTAGTTGTAACATCTCCGATACCAATCGTCAGAGACGTCAAAAGTGCATCAAACATAACCTGGAAATAGCACTTTTTACATCATTTTTCAGCATTTTCTATTCATTTGCTAAAAATAAAACGATTAGGCGTTTTGGAACTCGTCGAATCTTTCCGTTAATATACACAGAGATTCAAAATGATTGTCAATTCCGCTCCTATAGCTAGTAACCGGGTGTAGGTATATGCCGCGTGTTTGTAATGAAGGTTTGAGCTAAGTCAGTGTTAGAACATAAGAAAGTAAACGGACCTGTCATAAATAAGGAAAACGTAACCTATATTTGAACTCGCATTATATAACCGACTATGGATCGGTGTTTCTGCTTGTAAAAATGAAATGTAATTAATTTAACTTTACTAAATTATGATTTTACAATTCAGTACTAACTGGTGTTTAACTAAATTTATTTATTACTTTAAATTATAACATACAATTAGTATAATTATTAAGTGACAAAACTGCATCTCTCAGTTCTTCTATGGTATGCATGCGGTTTCTATAGATCCTATTTTTTAGATAGCCGAACATGAAGTAATCTAATGGGGTTAGATCAGGCGATCTTGGGGGCCATCTTTGTGCTCTAACGATCCTGTCAGCAAAAAACTGTTGAAGATATTGGCAGACTTGTCGAGCAGTATGTGTTGGAACATTATCGTGCTGAAAATAACCTGCTTCAAGCTCATTTTCTTGTAACTCTGCAATAAACAATTCCAACATCTGTTGGTAACGTTGGGCTGTTACAGTTTCCTCAAAGAAAATTGGCCCTATTATTCGTTGCCAGGACATAGCTAACCAAACTCCAACTTTTACGGGATGCAATTGCGTTTCTCGAAATTCGTGTGGATTTTCTGCAGACCAGATACAATAGTTTTGTAAATTGATTTAGTCTGTTAGATAAAACCAGGCTTCATCCGAGAAAAATGATTTGTTTAGCAAGTCATCGTCCCTTAAATTGTTATTAAACCAATGACAATATTCCAATCGCCTATTGTGATCTAATGGTAATAATTCCTGTACCGTAGAAACTTTATAGGGATGAAAATGTAACTTTCTTTTGACAGCCGTTGCGCTGAAGTGTATGATAAGCCTATAAAATTATAAAATGTAATAAACTATTTCACTTAATGTTAATATTGATTTTTTATCTGTTTGTTGAGCTAATTACCACAGATAAATTCCCTTATTTTCTTACAGTATTCAGAAATACTATTGTTGGTCATATTAGATGTAAATATAAACGATTTGAAAAAAATTATAAGACAAATAATCGAAAGATAGACTACAACAGGCACGCCAATGTCGCTAAATGTCAAGAAAATTCATTTAATGTATGAAATTTGTATGTAGCTAACTTCGCTCATTAAATTGGTAATAAGTATAGATAATTTTTTCCGGAAAACAGTTTTTTTCTTACGACAATCATTTTGAATCACATGGTACATATAAATTGCTAAATCTGTGGTCCATATACCGCTTTTACCATTTTCACTTTTTATTATTAACATTTACAACACAAAAAAAAACAATTTTAAGATTTAAAAAAATATATTTATTACCTATTTACCAACTTTAATACGCTAAATCTATTATTTACATCATAAATACCCTCTTCTAGATCATCATCACAATCAGATTGTTCGTCACTTGCAACATTTTCACTCAAAACTTTCTTCTTCTTTTTCCTTCTGCGTTTTACGTTTGGATTTTTAAAAGAAACGTCCGTACAATAACTTTTAACGCACCTCTTGATCGCGATAAAAGCATTATGGATATTCGGAGAAACCCGCAACAAAGACTCGACGTACGCATCCAACTGCGGTCTACTCAAAAAATTGTTGGTTAAGTTATAAATCAAAGTGCCATCATAGAAATCCGATATCAGATAATCTTCAAACGGATTATTCAGGAGACAGTTTAAATATTTAATGTGATAAGCGCAACTTTGAAACTCTGCGAAGACGTGCACAATGCCGGAGTCAAATAATTTTGGATTACCCCTCATTTTGATGGTCATATCGAAGTTTCGTATCAATTCTTTCATTAAAATGATCTTCTCGTCGTTTGAAATACTGTTTAGAATGGTGTTTACATTCATTGTGTTAGTCGTAACGGGAGTTATAGGATTGTTTTCAATTCGTAGAACATCTTTTGTGAATATTTTAGAGAATTTCATTGTATTTCTCGGAGAGGTTATTCCGATGGTTTTTAAAACAATTCCGATAGTAACAAACCATATAAATAGCATTCGTTAACTGCGAGGATTACTATGCCGTACCCAATAAATAACGCAAACAATGTATAGTTGCCACGATGTAGGGAATTGCTGTAATAAGCTCAGTAGTTTCGCATCGATTTCCAAAACATCCGATATAAATTCTAATGATTTCGCTTGGGAAATCGTTTCGAGTTGGTTGATTGTAGGTAAAATCTTAGTTGTTTTCGGTAATTTATATTTTTGCATTCGTCCTTTCTCGTTTCTCAAAATATATTTCACAAATCGTTCAGAATTTGGATTTAAGATCTCCGCGATTGCTGATAAGATCTCTAAACTGATGTTATGACATTGAGGTTTATAAAAATCTTCGATGATCGGGATAAAGATATAACGGTTATGAATGATTATATCGATTGCACTCGCTGGATATCGGCATTTCACGTATTCCTCTCAAAGTATTCTGGTAGTTTTGAATCTAAACATTCTATTTCATCCTCCACTAATATATTAACTTCTTTATCTCCTTCTGCATTTTCACTGTTTTCTTCAACGTCTGATCCTTCGGATTCGACTTCATCGATATTATCCACATCAATAATTATTTTTGTTGGAGCTATTTCTTCAGCGGAGTCATCTGTGATATTTAAATATTCTAATAATTGAGTATCACAGCATACGTAGCAATTGGCTAGTGATAAAATTTGTTCCGCAACCCGCTTCCTATAAATTTGCTTTGTACGACCTAAAATTTTCCTAACTGCGCTGTCGAAAGTTTCATTCCTCAACCAGGTAATTAAAGATTTTATACGAGTTTGCTGATCTGAACCGTCCGATTTCCTTCGTATTAGTTTTAGGTGACGATAAAAATTGCTAAACACTCCGATTTTTATGTAATCGTTTCCAAGCAACACCCCCAAAAGCGGAATGCAATCTTTTCGTAAACCCTTATATGCTTGTAAGAAATAATCGACCTTATAAATTTGGCAATCCAAATATTGATAATTGCTCTTCGATTTCTTTGTCACGTTAAACAATAAAGTATTGAACGGGATATAACTCACATCGAAGATATAAAAATCCGAGTCGTAACTCAACACCGGACATCCCAACTTACGGGAAATGCTAGCCATCTCAAAATCGGCCTCAACTAAGCACCGCACCATTCTTAGTTTCAGTTTCAAAAGTATCTCGCAGAATAATTCCCTTATAAATAAAGGAAATACTGTCATGCTGTCTTCGTTTGCGGAATTCAAATTCTTAGCTTGCCTTATCCTGGTCCTCACTCGGGAGTATATCGTTTTTAATTTCTTATTCTCGTATCCCCCGTCAAAAACGATTAAAGGTGTGACATTGCATTCTCTAAGGGCGTCGAAAAATTTCACCACCACCTGAGCGAATTTGTCGTAGTCCCCCCCGAAGCAATCATAACACCTACAGTGCCATTTATATAGCTGGAATGCTAAATTGTTGCCATCTATTACTAAGTATGTGTCATGTAATTCGTACCGTCTTAAGTATTTGTCAGAGTGTTGTGCTAAAAACGTTGTCAATCCGCGTACACCCATTTTAAGAGTACTTTAGCTGCAAAGTGTTTGGTTAAATATATTTGATTTGTATATTCTGAAGTAAAAAATTACCTTAAAATATCTTCTTCTTCTTCTTCTTTCTTTAATGACACCGTGATCTATATCGAAGATCCACTCAGCCATCCACCATTACATACTGGAGATTGAGCCAAATAGCTCGTCTGGAACAAATCCATATCTCCAATAATTGACAACTAAAAACTAGTAAAACTCTATGCACTACAAAAGCTATGCAAAGCAGAAGCGTGTAAACAGGGTAGAGGGGGAAAAAAAACTCTTCTCGCTCCGGGGTCGATGGAGCATTACACACACAGGAATATAAAAGGACGACCTCGGTCAGGGACAGGGAAATTAATAATCATGACAATTAATAAAAACAAAATCATATTGAAATACTATTAGCATTGTTTAAATATATCTAGTTAGTCAACGTAATGCATTTTCGGAAAAATAAAGTATTGCTCAGGGAGTGGTGCCTCTCATCGGTGAATATAAAATTGATTTGAAAACGTGATAAATTAAACAGGTATCTCGTCAGAGTGAGAGACAGTTCTGTGTTTTATCCATCTGCGGAAACGACGGAATCCGTATAGGTGATTTACTGGCATTGGCGAATTGTGTGGCCTGGGGAAAAGGAGGGTGGATGCATGTGACGCTGTGATGACGTACCTCGCGATAATTCTCGTGTTTGTTTACATTAGAAGATTAGAATTCTGAGGTATTCTGTTATAAATATAAATAAATTGGAAGTATATTGCAAGGCACGTTCTTTGATGACAACCATTATTGAACAATTTTCTAAATTGAGATTTTTTTCTTTTAAGGATAAAATATTTAAACTTAAAACAAAAATCACTGAAAGAGAAAGTTAAATCTAAAAGGACGAAATTTGCCGAGAAAAAAAAAAACATAAATCTACTTCTCAATTTGATTTTTCTTAGTTTTTTAATAATAGTTGTTTTGTTAACTTAATTTACTTATATTTAATGATTATATAATAATCAGAAAATTTTTGTTTTATTAAGTATTTAGTTTGACTATATATAATCTGTAGTTCGATGGCCTTTTATTTTAAAATTTTAATAAAAACGCGGGTTTTTCGTTCGAACGTATATACGAAAACCTTCTTCTCCTCCTCTCCTATTGCTATCTCGCTTCTCCGTGTATAGCGGTACTGTCGCTAACTTCAACTGGTTGTAAAGGCGGGAATTTATATAGTTTTTTCTTAAATTACAAAACATTTTTTACTTGATTACTTATGTTTACTATTACATAATATAGAATTCGTTTTTATATAATGATAAAAATATGTAGTTTGGGGGTACAAATCGCCATTTATTTTTACATATATGCACCACTTTACTTATTAAAAACACCGTACATGATGACACGTTCGTGCTCTTTCTCTTGGGCAGCTGAAAAGTTACGAGGTAACCTTGGGGCAACATCCGTATATACAAGTTACATCGTAACTTTCAGCCAATCAAGAGAAGAGCGGGAACGCGTCATCATGCATGCTGTTTTTAATAGCTTTGTTTCTTTGTGTGCTTGGGCAGTATCTCTACTGACGTCATCTAGAGTAACTTAAATGAGAGGTCTCAGAGTTGGATTTAAAGATGGTACAAACAAACGCGCTCGATTGCAATATAACCTTAATTTTATTATTTACTTATTGTCACAGCTATTATGAATAGGAAAAGTAAAAGTAATTTTTCAAACTAATGAATCTAGACTACAATAAAAATACATCATATACTAGTATTTATGTACCTACCAAGTGAAGTTTTTAAAATATAATGATCGTTCTTTAATCAATCACATTGGTATCATTATATATCCATATCGTGCATATTTGATGCAGGTATAAATTGGATTACATTTACAGCGACAGTTTACAACACAGTGTTAGCGCGAGTTAGTTATGTTGCACAATTGCTCGTAATTGCTCGGACGTCGGATCGCGAGCAGAAGAGGAACCCTTGTGATCTGGATTTGCTTGCTCTAAACAAACAAACACGCACAAATCATGCTCTAAAATACTAACAAACGCGTAAAATGTCATGGATCTACTTAGATTCAGACAAACAAACAAACCTAAAAGTAACGTGGTGCATATATGTAATATAAATGGCGATTGTACTCCCAACTACCATATTTATTTTTATAATGAAAAACGAATTCTACTATTATGCAATAGTAAACATAAGTAAATCAAATAAAAATATTATACAATATAACACAAAACTTAGAACTACACACGTATATAGAGCATAACATTAAATTAGGAAACTAAAAAAAAATACTAATATTTATTCTTCCTAAAAAACAACATTTCAATGTAAACACGAGAATTATCGCTTGGCACGTCATCACAGCGTCATCGCCTATCCACCCTCTCTTTTCTTCTTCTGCTCTTGCAATGCTATTGCAATTAATATATTTTGCCGACACGTAAGAGGCCATCTTGTTATGTAGTAGTCTAAATATAAAGTTTATATTTTAAATCGAGATGGGCACCAACGCCGTGCTGCCATCTACTGCTTTTGTCCAAATGTTCAAAAATCCGTTAACTATTTGTCCATAAAGGTTGACTAACTAGTATGGTATATAAACAATGGTTATAGCAACTGATTTAGTGGGTTCATATTCACTGTGCCTTTCGGATTCACCACTCTGTGTTGAATCTATGAACATCAGGAACCTACTCTTTTGCCACATCTAGCGTTTGCTTTGATCTCTTTCCACATTATATTTCATCGATTCCTTATCACTCTTTACTGTTACCAGATGAGTTGGGATGAAACTATTCAATTATGTCTCGCATTTAAATATCATTATCAATAAATTTTATTGGCACGGTCATATTTATCAACTCAAGTGCTATTCTACTTTTACCTTTTCTAGTTATTTTAATTATACCTTCTACTTTTTCTAAATGCACAATGCGACCCACCTTCAAAGAATGAATACTTGCTCCTTTTTCGTTTTTGTTTTGCACAAAAACAATGTATGGACCCAGATTGGAATCCTTATATTTAATACAAGGTTTCTCCTGAAGCTTGTTTTGTGTATTTATATTACTGTAATTTTGGGAATTCAAAGTATTTCTTTCAACTTGATTGTTATTCGAATGAACATTTTCTCTATCAATTTCCCTTGAATCGGAGATATTATCATCAAACATGGATTCATCATCAGATGGTAAAGGGGGCACAGAGCCCCCTTTTTTAACACTCATTCAACAAGCAAAGCAGGAAAGCAGACATGCACAAGCAAGAATTAACAATTAACCTTACCTTAAATTCAAGTTGGCAAGAAAGTGGGACGTTAAATATCAGCATGCAAAACACTATGAAAGGATTAGGGATAACACAGGTTGAAACACGCTTTTAAAATTTAGCAAAAAAAACTACCTTGAAATATCTTTGTCTAGACCACAATAACTTGAAACGGTCACAGTGAAATATACCTACATTGCCACTCACCACTCACAGATTTGAGAGTATTCCATTTTAATCTGGTGTTTGATATTTGTTTATATGTATATTAAAAATCTAGTGATGGGCATAATCGAATGACGACAAAGGAATCATTCGATTATTGACGATCATGCGATAATTCGATTATGACGTTGAATTACGAATAATCATTCGATTATAATGGTAAATATGTAGTTGATGAAAATGTGAAAAAAGGTCATTATATTAGGAATTGGGAATGACCTTAAAAGAAGGTTCAATATCTTGCCATATTGATTGAATGATGAATGAAAATTAGGATTATGGATCATTCGATCATCGAAGTCATTCTATTATGTCTATCACTACAATCTATTTAGATACTTTCTTTGTGGGTATCCGAGATACCCTTTAAAGCTTATGCAACAATGTATTTACTTATTTACCTGTTTTATTGTTTACGGTATGGTATTACAAGTATTTTGTCGTTAGATTAGAGGTATCTTCTTAAAAGAATAAACCATCTCTCGTATTTCTCGTTAACTAAAACAATAAGAGACCTGTAATCAGTCAGGAGCTCCAGGTTTCAACGTCGGCATCAGCTGGCAACAACTTACGAGCTTTAAATTTGTAAAGTGTAGGCCGTGTAGGCTAACGCAAACCGTACACAACGTACTATAAATATTCTACCGTTTGCCAGTTCAGAAAAAGATGGCGATAAGCTATTCTCACGAATTTGTATTGTTTGTAAGTGCATAAATATTTACTTGTGCTTAATAATCGCATTGTCTTGCACACAATGGAAAAATAAAGTCGCTGAACTTTACCGCACAAATAAATTCCATAATTATCAATTTTTGGATATCCCCGGAGCGGTGTACTTTCATGCAGCTTTTGGGAGCAATTTGCTTACAAACACAAAACCATTTCGATTTTATAAATCATTAGAACTGTTTTGGGGAGCTTCCGAAACCCAACCTGGCTTAATGGAGCACAGCAGTGCAGATGCATTGCAGCTGCTCTGTGAACGCACCGAACCCAGGTTTTATAAAAGGCGAAAACTGAAGAGAATCAACAGATGGCGCGGCGCCATGTTCAATTTTATAAACAAGCAATCATATACACAAACAACAAATAAACGTAATTTATTATTGAAGTTAAAATCTAATACGAATGATTGTGGAACATATTATTACTACGAAATAAACACTGCACTCTAAAAACAATAACAAATAAGTATGTGCTGCACTAAAACCATTATAACTTCCAGAAAATTTCAACTTGATCTGATATCCAAGTCCCTTCGATACTTTTCCAAATGAGGCAGTTGTTGTAGATGTGTGTGTGTAGATGTTATTACCACTTATTACTGATACTTTATTACTATGTTATCGGACTCGTAAATATATATTTGATAATAAACATACAATCAACAATGCAACATCTATTATGCCGAATCAAATATAATCAAATCATTGTATCAAATTGCACGTGTACATCTCGTTTGTCTTTGTTAAATATAAATAAATCATTCGATTATGTTCAATGCCCAACGTTTCTTGTCAGTTTGTTGATGATTTGTTGTATTATGAGGTACTTTCTTTTTAATATTGATCAGTGAACAAAACCGGTTTTGTTTAAAGGAATCATGTTCTATTTGAAAAATTTAATGTTATGATTTATCCCCACTACAGCGAGATTTGTGATCAAGATTTGTAACCCCTTTCCCTTGTGGAACATAATATTTTTAGGTTTGGTATGTTGAAAATGTGTATGCTTTTGTGCATTCTTTTCGCAATACTAGTTACCGAACGTGATCCTGATAAACATTCAATCACGTTTTGAAAATCATGATTCAGAAATTTACAAATAGAAAGCAGCTATGGTTGCATCCGTATCGATTGACAAAAATTAAAAAAAAAATAAGTCCCTAGACGTTATTCTGGATGTTATCTTGTGAACTCGGCTATGTCACAGTATAATAGTATATTCATATAGACTGTGGCTATGTGCTATATAACATACATATAATCTGATAAGCTTAACCACAGTATACTATACACTGTGGCTTAACCTTTATTATGTTTTAAAAAACGCACAATATGTGATTAAAAAGCAATCGTAATGGTTTGTTATTTAGCAAGAACTTCCATATATTGCTTCCTAGGGACAGCAATATGTTTTCTTATTATATTTCTACCTCCAGCGGCTTACGATTATTTAACGCAAGTAACAGGTGGTGTTATCTTAGGACCGCTGCTATATTTCTTATTAGTTAACGTCTTACTTAAAGTATTTTACGAAGATGAGCCCTACGAGGTAAGCGAAAACCAAATAAAGGAATTATCTTATACATAATTTTTTAGGTGGCGATTCGTGCCAGCCTTTTGGGTTTCATTTGCGCTTTGGGAATTTTTATTAAAACCTATGTCGAATCGGGTTTGCAAATATTCGGCGTGTACATGGGAGTGATGTCCACTTTTCACTACACCGAATTCCTGGCGATCGCTGTTATACAACCCGATTTAGTATCGACCGATTCTTTTGTCTTAAACCACAGTAAGCAATATACAATCGCTGCTATAACTTCTTGGGTGGAATACTTTGTCGAATATTATTTCTTTCCCTGTAAGTACCAGTTAATTACCCCATCTACTTAAATACATATATAACCTAACTTTTAGACATGAAAACTTTTTATTTGATATCGAATTTTGGATTGATTATGTGCATATTCGGCGACGTTTTGAGGAAAAGTGCTATGTTGACTGCGAGATCGAATTTTAATCATATCGTAAGTGTTTTATGGTGTTCAAAGATGAATTATTAATTGTTTTTATTCATAGGTGCAATGTGAGAAAAGTGCCGATCACGTTTTGATAACTCACGGTGTCTACAGCTTGTGTCGTCACCCTAGTTATGTCGGGTGGTTTTATTGGTGCATTGGGACGCAAGTAAGTAAGAATAAAGTAATTATTATCGAAGTTAGGAATTATTCTTAATAAGATTTTAGCTGCATTCGCCTAAATATTTACTTTGGTAACAACAGATTTTGATGAAATTATTATGAATTATTTAGATGGATTTATTTATAAACAAAATTGTTGGCAAATATTTTAAAATTATTTTCATAGCTGATTTGTTTAGAGTTTGATACGATTTGGAAACAAACGAATGGTTATTTAGATATTCTTGAAGAAAATTATTTATAAATAAGTACTGGACAGTTATTCATATGTAATTTATTTAGAGTTACTTAAAAGTTCATCTAGATCTAAATGATATCTATTCATAAATAAACATGTGAAATAATTTATTGCGGGAGGAATATTTTCTGATAAAATTTTTTCAACATCAATCTTTCATACATGTTAGATGACTTTTATCATTGTTTAAATATATCTAGTTAGTCAACGTAATGCATTTTCGGAAAAATAAAGTATTGCTCAGGGAAGTGGTGCACTCTATCGGTGAATGTAAATTGATTTGAAAACGTGATAAATATAAAAGGTATCTCGGTCAGAGTGAGAGACAGATTTCTGTGTTTTATCCATCTGCGGAAACAACGGAATCCGTATCGGTGATTTACTGGCATTGGCGAATTGTGTGGCGTGGGGAAAAGGGAGGGTGGATGCATGTGACGCTGTGATGACGCACCTCGCGATAATTCTCGTGTTTGTTTACATTAGAAGATTAGAATTCTGAGGCATTCTGTTATAAATATAAAGAAATTGGAAGTATATTGCAAGGCACGTTCTTGTTGACAAAACATTAATTGAACAATTTTCTAAATTGAGGTTTTTTTCTTTTAAGAATAAAATATTTAAACTTAAAACAAAAATCACTCAAAGGAGAAAAGTTAAATCTAAAAGGACGAAAATTTGCCGAGAAAAAAAAACATAAATCTACTCAATTTTTTTTCTTAGTTTTTAAATTAATAAGTTGTTTTTTTAACTTAATTTACTTATGTTTATGATTATATAATAATCAGAAAATGTTTGTTTTATTAAGAAGATAAGTATTTAGTTTGATAATATATAATCTGTAGTTCGATAGCCTTTTTATATTTAAAATTTTAATAAAACGCGGGTTTTTCGTTCCAACGTATATATGAGAACCTTCTTCTCCTCCTCTCTCCTATTGCTATCTTCGCTTCTGCCATGTATAGCGGTACTGTCGCTAACTTCAACTGGTATAAAGGCGGGAAATTTATATAGTTTTTCTTATATTTACAAAACATTTTTTACTTGATTTACTTATGTTTATTATTACATAATAATAGAAATTCGTTTTTTTATATAATGATAAAAATATGTAGTTTGAGCATACAAATCGCCATTTATTTTTACATATATGCACCACTTTACTTATTAAAAACACCATACATGATGACACATTCGCGCTCTTTCTCTTGAGCGGCTGAGAAGTTACGAGGTAACCTTTGGGGGGCAACATCCGTATATACAAGGTTACATCGTAACTTTTCAGCCAATCAAGAGAAAGAGCGCGAACGCGTCATCATGTATGCTGTTTTTAATAGCTTTGTTTCTTTGTGTGCTTGGAGCAGTACCTACTGACGTCATCAGAGTAAGTTAAGAGCGTCTCAGAGTTGGATTTAAAGATGGTACAAACACGCGCTCGATTGCAATATAACCCTTAATTTTATTATTTACTTATTGTCACAGCTATTATGAATACGAAAAGTAAAAGTAATTTTTCAAACTAATGAATCTAGACTACAATAAAAATGCATCATATACTAGTATTTATGCACCTACCAAGTGAAGTTTTTAAAATATAGTGATCGTTCTTTACATCAATCACATTGGTATCATTATATTATCCATATCGTGCATATTGGATGCAGGTATAAATCGGATTACATTTACAAACGACAGTTTACAACACGGTGTTAGCGCGATTAGGTTATGTTGCACAAATTGCTCGTAATTGCTCGGACGTCGGATCGCGAGCAGAAAGAGGAACCTCTTTGTGATCTGGATTTGCTTGCTCTAAACAAACAAACACGCACAAATCATGCTCTAAAATACAAACAAACGCGTAAAATTCTATGGATCTGCTTAGATCAGACAAACAAACAAACCTAATAAGTAACGTGGTGCATCTATGTAAATATAAATGGCGTTTTGTACTCCCAAACTACATGTTTATTTTTATAATGAAAAACGAATTTCTACTATTATGCAAGAGTAAACATAAGTAAATCAAATAAAAAATATTATATAAATATAACACAAAACTTAGAACTACACACATATATAGAGCATAACATTAAATTAGAAAAAAAAAGTAAGGTAAAATGGTAAAAAAAAAATAACGATTATATATTATCAAACTAAATATTTATTCTTCCTAATAAAACAAACATTTCAATGTAAATACGAGAATTATCGCGTGGCGCGTCATCGCCTATCCACCCTCTCCTTTCCCCGGGCCCCACCTACCATCTGCCTACAACTTACGAGGTAACTATTGCAATTAAATAATATTTTACCGACACGTAAGAGAGCCATCTTGTATGTAATAGTCTAACTATATTTATATTTAAATCGAGACGGACATCAACGGCGTGCTGCCATCTACCGCTTTTGTCCAAAATGTTCAAAAATCCGTTAACTATCTTGTCCATACGGTTAACTAACTAGTATGTATATAAACAATGCTTTTACCTATAACTTATGGATAATAAATAAATTATTTCCAATCAAATTAATTAAAAAAAAAATAATTTTCCATAATTACTTCAAAATTGATGTAGTTTCTTTACCTAGATTGCCCTTATAAATCCATTATGCATCGGAGCTTACGCTTTTGTAAGTTGGAGCTTCTTCCGGGAAAGAATTAACATAGAAGAGATGACACTGCTGAACTTCTTCGGGAAACAGTATTGCGATTATCAGGAATGTGTCGGCACAGGCCTCCCTTTTATAAGAGGTTACAAATTGAGACCATAACTAGTGTAACCTTTTAGGTGTTTTTAACATAAATTCTCTATTGTTCAGGTGAAAGATAATACAATAATTCAAAACTCATGTGATGCCGTTAAAACAGATCTCTTATATCATCGATGTTATAGATTGTAAATGTACATATATGTATTTATGTATTATATTGCTTTTATTTTATATTTATACTTAATTTACGTATCTACTTATACTTACGTATCGTCTTGTATATAATTTTTAAAACTTTTTTTATGCGAGAATAATTTATGATTAAGTTGTTTAATTAAAGTAAAAGTAACTTTTTTGTAAAATTCTTAAATTAAAAAAAAAGTTATATGCTGATTCAGACACAAAATTTGATGTATATGTGGGTGCTCAGAGTTCTAAATATTGATGTACGCACCGATTTAAATAAATTAGTAAAACAAATAGTTGGTGTTTCGCTTTTATTTTTTGGGACAACAGTGAAATAAAAAACAAAAGAAATGTACAGACTGCGTTTTCGTGGGTTGCATATACTATAGTTTCAAATTGAATTTTGCCGACAGGGAAACAGACGTTTCGGAACTAGATCGTGCCAACCCAAGGGTTGGCACGTAAGTTCAATAGTACTTACGCTACGCCGATATCGAGCGGCTGTAGTTAATACAAATATTCTTTGATATTTATTTTGACCAGTAGAAGGAGAGTGGCCAACAAATAAACCGTACTAGATTAATTTTGTGTTAAATTTGGTTTCTTCGTTAGTAGCATCACATTTCTCTAGCAACGAAAATTCGTACCATAACATAACTACATAGCTATAATTCCCAGTAAAATTCCAAGACAAATTAAAGGAGAGTTGAATTCTTCGACATTCAAGAATATCTTCATATTTTTTCTTCTAATTTCTACTTCCGGTGGTTTAGGAATAAATTCCTATTTAATGTTTTAATTTAGTATTTTCTGTTTATATCGAGTATGCTATCTACAGAGTATCTCCTTAGAATAAGGAAATATGCCGAAATTTATATTTTTGTGGACAGCCTGTATAACTTTTTAAATTACCTTCCTATAGACTATTTGATCACAAAAAAGGCCATTATAACCGATTTCTGAAATTCGATAAAATAAGCACAACATACTGCTGTGGACGGACACTCAGTTTTCGCGAGATTTTTTAGAGAATCATGTTTACTCCGTGTAGCCTTTATCAATGTTTCGAGAGAATTTTCACATGTAGATTTTATTTTTATATAAAATTTAGTTAAAGAGTTAATTGTATAATTTATTTATTTAAATGTTCAGTTTTTTTAAATTAATTTCATTTATTAAATGCCTAGCGTTCGCTTGTATAGTTTATGTTATTATGTTTTGAGATTTTGTCCGTTGGCGTACTGATTTGTGCGTTTGCGTGGTACGCAGCGGTTGAGTTTGTAACAGTCAGTTCCTTGGTCGACTGTCAGCGTGAGTACATGTATTTTTAAAATCATTTGCTGCCATTTTGTTAATACTCTTGATATAGAGATTTGATTCGCGTTATTTGAATATATTTCTGTCTATCAAGGAATTCGCTTTATAATAATTGTTATTATGTTGATGTGTACACTTTGTAGATATAAGATCATTTATTATTTTTGTTCGGGAAGATATTTTAGTTTAAAGAGTTAATTTTTTCGTTTTCAAATTTTGCTGATTCGTTTTTAATTATCTATCACCTCGGTTTGGGTGAGTAGAAGCTTCATGCTTGCATTTATATTTTTCTTTTGTTAATTACTAGTAATTGTCCATGTTTAATTTAGTTTGTTTTTCTTTGAAACCACGTGGTTTGAAATTGTAAGAATTACGATTATCTTCCTGAGCAAATTAATCTTTTGCTTTGTATAGGATATAGCATTGTCCTATTGTAATTTAGAATCACGTGCAGTTTTTGATTCAGGCCAGAACCCTCTGTTCACGGTTTTTTTTCTGCAAATTGTAATTAGCTTGTGTTTTTTTTTATAATAAAATTTTGAGTGTCAGTTAACGTCGTTGAGTTAAAAATTCTATTCTTTTATTTTAAATTTAAACCTTTTCAATTTTTGGGGTATTCAAGAAAGTCAGATTTCTTTCACCCACATTTTACTTTTCGTGGTACCAATCGAAAGGGCTGACTAAACGAGACAAATCCGCCATTAAAACGTTTTTTTCTATTCTTACCGTTTAAAAGTTATTCAGAAAAAAAAAAATTTGGACCAAATTGCAAGGGTGAATTGCACCCCCTGACGTCTACAAACTGACAAAGTTTCATCACAATCTGCGATTTACAGTTCGCGAGGTTCCCTTGTCAGTATAATTATTTGTGAAAGAGTGCGTGAAATGAGCTTTTTGTGCTCGAACGTGATATTTAGAGCACTCGCTTCGCTCGTGCTCTAATTCGCCTTAAGAATTCTGGTAAAATAAAAATACTGACTGACATTTTGTTAACATCGTCTTTTTATTCTCTTGTTAGCACGATAACATATATCTCATATAGTTATAAAATAAATAACATTAATAAAAAATAGAAAGAGAAGTATTCCAAAAAAAAAAAAAGATTCATCGGCAAGGTGTTCAACTCAATAGAAATAAATACATATCCCTTATCTAACAACCATTTATGCTTTTGTCTTTTCTTCTTCTTTTTTTTTTATTAATTTTCGTGTTTTGATTATCATTGCGTCCCCGGGTAACAACTACAGTACTACCAACTCAAACTTGCGTCACCTCCCCGTCTTGTTGCAAGATCCATTGTGCGGCTTTAGTGACGTCCCAACTAGTATTCTCCAGTGCGTTGGTGCAAGTAGATAATTGTGCGCCTGTCACGACTTTTTGCAGTTTGACGATCTTGATCGCCTTCAACACCTCCCAATCGATGTGGTTCAGGACCTCTATGCAATGTTCCGTCGAGATCTGCGAATTTCCAATCAATTTTTAAGGGTGGACAAAAAGTGGTGGGGACAATGCAACATTTTTAATTTCCTCAGTTTCTTCAAAAAATGAGAATATTTAATTATGTCTTAAGTTATGAAATAAATCTGTATTTAACACTAATCATAATAAAGAAATAGCAAAAGGATCTGTAATTGAATAACGGCGAAAAAGAAAAAATCGGTTGAAGAGTGTCATTATGATCCTTACGTTTTGTATATTATGCATGTGTAAGAAAAATTGAAAAATATTCACTCATTTGGGAGAAACTTAGGAAAAAGCATTTTGTAAAACAGTGGGCCATCCTATAAAATTTATGATTTCATGCCCATCATAGAAGTGTAGCACTTTATTCGAAGATGGCGCCACAGAAAAAAAAAAAATTTTAAATATAGATTGAATCCATTGCTGATAGCCTATGTTAACTGCAGTTTCATTAATAACAATAATACCGAAAATTTCTGTAAATAAAATGGAAAAAACTGAAAGATAAATTGTTACATTCCAGTTATGTATTCACTGCGTTAGTCCAAATTATTTCCTTATAAAAATCACCCCACAATTGAAAGGTAATTCGTTATAAAAGTATTTAATTTTTTCTCATAGCTACAATTCTACTGTACAAATAAAAATAAAACTGCGTATATACAAATATTTTATAGTAAAGAAAGTAATAATAGTGTAATTATACATGTCAGAAGAATAATAATGCAGAAATTGCTAAATTCAAGAATAGGTACTTAATTACGGGCAAGCAATAATCGAGTTATTTAATGATCATCAATAATTGAATGATGCCTTGTCCATCATTCAATTATTTCCACCACCATCTTTTTATCAGTTTGTCTCCTCTGTCTATGTGTTCCATCTCCTCCAGCAATTAATTCTCTAATATTTTATTTACACCCTTACGACAAACCATGTCTCTCCAAAGCACTAAATTGAATTTTAAAAAATCATTGTGCAACTGTCATTTGCACAATATTCCTCGCGATATAAATTATTGTATCTTCTCCAGAGGAAAATATCCTAGATAAAATTGGGAAAAAATATGAGATGAGCTCAGCCTTTTTGAGGGTCGTAGTATTGGCTATATGGATCTTGAATGACTGCAGATTTATAAGGAATATATATTTTTCTTTGCAGACTACATTTTCTTATTTCTTAAAAGATGCACAAAACACGTCGATATCACGAATAGATTGATCTTTTCTAGCAATAATAGCTATAACAATAATTGTCGCAGCTAACTTATTTTGTTGAAATAATTAACACCTTTCCATGTATTATTTTCGACAAAAATGTGTGCGTTTGTACTCGCAATAAGTACCTTTTAGATTACCATAGACTAGACTTACACACAACAGTGCGATCCTCAGAGCGGCTGGGCTCATTTCAAGTTTTTTCTAGAATTATTTCATTTTGGTAACAGAGATAATATAACCAACATGGACATTTGTCACATATTCTGATCAACCTGTTGATTCTTATCAATATATCCTACAACTTGTGCTTTTTCTATAAAACCAATAAATAATCTAGTAAATAGGTAGCACATAATAGAACCATAAAACTGGATGGGCGAAATATAGAATGGAGAGCAGAAGTTAAATATCTAGGCCTTACCCTAGACAATAAACTTCTATGGAACAAACATGAATTTGAAGTAAGCAACAAGGCCAAAAGAGTTCTGATGGTGTGCAGAAACTTTGCAGGGAAAAATTGGAGATGCAACTCAAAAATACTGCTTTGGATGTATACGGCGATAGTGAGACCGATCATCACCTATGCATCAGTAGCATGGAGCAAAAGAACTAATCTGGCCACCGCGAGAATTAACCTCTCGAAAGTGCAAAGATTAGCATGTGTATGCATAACGGGGGCTATGAGAACCTGCCCAACAGCAGCTATTGAAGTAGTATTGGATTTTGCTCCCCTCCACATTGTAGTAGAGGGTGTGGCGAAAAGAACCGCACTAAGAATGGTCAAGGAAGGAATGATTAGGCATAGGCCTCAATCTCCTGACGGTGATCAAACCTGGGATAGGCCGGGATGATATGTTAAAAAAATTTAGCTTTGTGAAAGAATTCACCATAAAGCTAAGTAACAGGAGCGAGTGGGATCATAACACCATCTTGAACTTGAATAGAAATGCCATCAAATGGTATACTGATGGCTCCAAAACGGCAGAAGGAACTGGAATAGGAATATATGGGCCTAGAACTACATATTTCGAAAGCTTGGGCAAATATCCAAGTATATTTCAGGCGGAAATACACGCTATTGGAAGATGTGTTCAGTTCATTATGGATAGGAACTATCGGAAGCAGGAGATTATCATCGTGTCTGATACTCAAGCAGCCATCAAGGCGCTGAACTCATATGAAATCAGCTCCAAGATGGTCTGGGAATGCCTAGGGAATCTAAATGAGCTAGGCAAAGAAATAAAAGTAACCCTCTGTGGGTTCCGGGTCAACAGGAGTAGAAGAAACGAAAATAACGGATAACCTCGCAAAAAAGGGGCTGGATGCCTTTCGTAGGGCCTGAACCTTTTGCGGGTTAGTAGCAGTACAATACTGAAGAAACTAAAAATGGAAATGGGGCAGAGAAACTCCAGTTACTGGGAAAATCTCCAGGGAATGAGGCAATGTAAAATTCTTCTGGGAACTTATAACCAGAAGAGGTTTACAGAATGCATCAACCTGATTAAGAACAATGCTCGCATATTAACAGGAATACTTTCAGGCCATTGTAGACTGAAAGGACACCTGAGTAAGCTTGGATTGGAAAAAGATCCTGAATGCAGATTTTGTGGGGAACAGGATGAAACATCCATCCACCTCCTCTCAAACTGCGTCGCACTGTGCAACTCGAGGGCATTGTACCTGGGAGCATGTGAAATCGAAGAGGGAGACTTACCTAGACTGGGGCCCTCTGACATCCTACACTTTCTAAAAGGAATAGGATTGGAAGGCCAGCTGTAAAGCAGCAAGAATAGGGGACACAATAGATCTTTTGTGTGCAGTGTAACACCACCCTTCTATTTACATACATACATACATACAAATAGGTAGCACAGATAAGTCTCGAGCACTCTCAATTCTCCTTACAAAAAAAATAATAATTTTACTCTGATTCCATTTCACGCTGGTTCATGTTATGTTTATCTGTTTATGTTCACAAATGACATACGAACTTCATATGCCTTGCATTCATCGGCAATTCGACCTACACGAAAATTTCCTGCTTTTTCGGCGGCAAATACAAATTTATCAACTTTTTTTAATAAATTGAAATAAGTGTACCGATACAAAAAACAAAATACAAAACAGAAACAATAAAAATAAAGTTAAAAAATTGTAGTTTCTATTGATTCAATAATAATAATAGTAATATTTCTTGTAATAATTCCCTCTAAAACAAAACTTTTTTCCTCTAGCTTCCCTCTAAAAAGGGAATTTCTCTCTCATATACACAAAATGACTAAAAATAGCACCCGACCTCATGATTCACTCGACTTGACCACGTGATACATCCCATGTGTTTTTTACACAAATATACGAATGTATATATTATTTTTCGCCCAAACAATTTTGAAACAGGCTGCGCCATCTACATTTTTAAAAGCTTGTTAATCTCGCACCTCTTTGACAGAAACGAAATTTTTTTATGTTTGTACGCCCCCTTAACGGGCAACATTAAGGAAATAATAACTTACAGCGTTCCTGAACACCTTCTGCATTATCCTGACCTGATCCGAATCGTTGCCTCTCGCTCTGGAACTGGGTTTCGCGTCCGCGAACTCCAGCAGGTCCTCGCAACTGACGTGGTGACTTTTAAGCTGCTCCACGATGCCGTCCACCTCGTCTTTATCGCTGTCCACCGTCGCCGGTCCGTCGACGCAATCTTGCTCTACCACCGGAGGGATATTATCGAGGGCCGCCATGTTGGATTCTATCTGGGCGTCGAAGTCGAAATCCGCGTCTTTCGTCTGTTGTTGTTGTTGCTGCTGTTGTTGTTGTTGTTGTTGTTGTATCACGTGATGGTTCGAGTAGACGGGATCTGGAGGAGGGGGCGTGGGTATGGTGAACTTGTTCAGCGTCGTTTGCAAACTGGAGGGGGGTATTATGAGGGGGTGTTTACGAGTATGTCGCGGTTTCGTGGTTAGGAGGGGTTTGTTGCGATCCCTTGGCGGTAACGGTATGGGGTTCTCGTCGGGCGATTTCGGTTCGGGAAGTGGTGGGGTAAGTCGACGCTGTGATTGTGATTGTTGTAGGGAGGTTCTTGGTGTTTAGAGAGTTCTAGGTTGGAATCTGTAAAGCAGAATACGAGATGAAAGCATTTTTTTTTCCAAACAAACAAATATACATTATGTATCATAAATTGTGTAAGAATACGAAATTCCATCCTGTATAATACAAAGTATTTAAATTCATTTTATTAATACGTTGATGGTAAGTACTGTGGCATTTGCTGAAGCAGTGTCTACTTCACAGGAAATAATAGTCCATTTAGTTAAAAGTCTCGCCTAGTTAAGATAATACGGTATTATTTTAAATATTATCTGCTTCTTTGTTTATTGTATGTTACAATTGCTGACCAGCGAATCCCACGTTACTCTCCAGAAGGGCGTTTGAAGATCAGAAAAATAACGCCTTCGATCATTCTTGCGCCCTCCTGTAAAGAGAAGCGGAATGTGTGTATCGGTGCGAAATGACATCGCAACTAAAGTTTATAAAAATTCTTTGCATTGCCGTTTTGAGACAATTAGTCCGCGGTCCTTCGATTTAGCTTCAGGAAAAAGCACGCGTTCCCTTTCGTTCCGGGCGTTTCCATAACTTAAAGTTAAAATTAAACTTGTCTTCTTAAATTTTGCAATTAAAACAAGTTTGAAAAATTCGAGAACAGGAAGTAAAAGCTTTCCTCGAGAGGTGTTTTGTTTTTGTGCTAAAATCCGTTCAAAAATCACCCTTTTCTTTGTTTAAATTTTTGTGAGTGTTGTGTAAATTTTCTGCCTTAAATAATTAGGATTACGGGAAGAATTAATTACGCACATCGGTTGGTAAGATGTTCAAAATTTCTGCTTAAAACTAACCATTGCAAATACGTAAAAACCGTAACTTGTTCGCTCTCTCTCTCTCCCTTAATAAATAGTTTTTGTACGTAAAATTACTAGAGCTGAAATAACATTATAAAAATCTTAAAAATATTCATCCAAATAGTTGTGTTTCGATTTGTCTTTTTACTTTTATTTATTTTATTAAAGTTGCAGATTGTTAGTTTAATTTTATTGTCACAATTCATTCAATATATTAATGTAAAAAGTAGCCACTATTATTTCACCATACCCAAATTTAAAAGAAGTTTAATTGGTACCCATAGTAAGGTTTTGGAGAGGAAGTTATCTCGGTAAGAGAAGGCCGACGAGGTGGGTAAGTCGACAATCTTTAGGTTAACTAACGGCCCTGCTTCGACTGACTGAGGAAAACACTGTTGGGAAGCATCTTTGGCTAAACGTCTGAAACCAATCGCTACCCAACAAAAAGATTGCTTTTCAGCAGTGGCTAGTCGCTCAGAAGAGCAGGTGGGGTTATTTGTAAACGGGGTTGGTTCTGCTTGAATGCATTTGGGCTGACCATGCCCAAAAGTTTTCAAGTAAGAAAACCCGTTCCGTTACAATTGAATAACAAAAAAGATGAGTGTATTCTAGGACGACACTAGGACACTTGCTTCGAGATGGCTCAAAAAGACACACATTAATTCGGCCATCTGTATATGGGAGGACCCACATAGGTAAAAAGGGAAGGATACACAACATCTTTGCTATAAAATGAAAGCATTTTAAGTACGATAGCACTTCGAGGGTAGGTATATTTATTTAACTGGCACCCTATCCGAATGAACTTGTACCCACCTCACCTAACACTTGATTTTGTAAATTTCTTTTTGCTTCTTTTTCGTCCACTCGAAAAGCAACTACCAATTCCTGTTTCTGCTTCTATGCAGCAGAGGAGTCCTTGTAGAGTTGTACAGAAGATATTCGGTGCCCAACGTGGGGATACTATTTATTTTAGCGCCCACGTTGGGCGCTAAATTTCCCGAAAGTTTTTCTTGAAGGGCAAATTATCTCCAGATAATATTCAGTGTTTTTTATTAAATTATACTGTGTTTTTTCTTTATATATCCGACCATAACAGCGAAATCATTAAAATAACATTATTTCTATAGGATAATGACTCTAATGAATATTTTGTTTATAGAGATAACTTTTGTCAAATGTCACTTAACACTTTTAACAATTTCTTAGCTAGCGAAACATGGCTATATCTATGTATGAGTGTAACTGTCCTGATGTAGCATTCACAACATTTCTAAATATTTGCTTTCCAATCTTGCCCCACTGAACCAACTCATTATTTTTTTTGCACTCTTTCGAGTAAAATTAAATAGTTAACGGGGTATTAGACATGTAGTTACTGTCGATGTAAGTACAAGGACGTAAAACTATGCGTAGTTAAACCATTATTTGAAAAAGAAGACTGCAATAATCTTTGCCTAAATAGTTTATTGCCTATATTTTCTGCAATATATAAATCAATAATGAATCAACGATTCATTCAATACTTAATACCTTTGCAATTATCTATCCATCAGTTTTAACACGTTTATTTATCCATTTTACATAATTTCTAAATAACATTGTTGACTGACAGTGTTATTTAGAACTCAGAGGAACTTTCCCAATATTGGGATGCCGCAGTGTACCATTTTAGGGCCCACACTTTTCTTTGGTGTATCTTAATGAATTCACTGCTTATTTAAGAAACGGTACGATAGTTATGTTAGGTATGCGGATGATATTGTTATCGATAGGGTCTTATAATTATTGGCAAAAATTATATGTAGGTGATTGCAAGTTTTGGTTTAAAAGCGATTTGGCAACACTGTACAAACTTGGTAATATACGGTAATATATGGGAACTGGCATATAAAGGTGTAAAAGCACCAACATTGTATGTGGTATTCTATTTATTTTAGTTATGCGGATAGGTTTACTAATAATAGATCGTCTACAGATAAATGCCGCACCCTGTATACTTGTTGGGAACCTATACTCATCTCAGTTAACACTGATTTCGTAATTCCTTTCCTAATTGCGTGCGGAAAGCTAGCATCAATTCTTTTTTCACTTTTTATGCAGCAGAGTGGCGCTTGTAGGATTGTATAGGAGAAATTGGGCGCCCAACGTGGGGATATCATTTAAGCCCACGTTGGGCGCCGAGAGTGGCTTTTTTTGAAAGGGAGGTTATATAAGTAATAATATTCAATGTTTTTTTTTTTTATTAAAATCTATTATGAGAATTAACGGCGTCATAGGATACGCAAAATTTACCTGATCTATTTCCATCCAAACTGTCTGAACCGGATCTACGATCGGCCGACTTCGTAAGTGGAAGGGTGTTGGTCTTAGTCCGCGGTTTCACGACCGGAAACTGCCCCGAACGCAACATCCTCAGGGGATTATTCATCGGCATAAACTAAAAGTTGGAAAAATAAAGTTAAAATGCACACCTTTATTTAGATACAAGTTTTGGAAAAATGTTAAGAAAATAATGGTTAGAATAGCTTTATTAATGCAGTGTCTCAATACAAAAGAAAAAAAAAAAACTCCAAACGTCAGATCAAAAACAAATATTAAGTTAAATAATAATAATAATGACGCCATTTTGTCGCAGTTCATATTTTTGCTTCATTATATTTTTATAATGTATCCAGAGGATTTTTTTTTGGATATAATATAATATAATATAATACAGAACACATATATTGGCTTACATCTCATAAGAAATAGCATAGGGGTCTGAAATTACATTTTGTTCCCATCACTCCTACTTTTCGTCTTGGCCACACCCACTTAGCGCCTTCTGATTGGTCGATAAGAGTTGCAAAGAATTGTTTAAACTGTTTCGCTACTGCAGAGAGCTGTTTCAGCTGTTCTAGAGGAAGGAGTTGCTAAGGAACAGCTAAACAATGTTTTCCATTTTCGCGCTCTTCAAAGCCGATACTCTCATCAACTAATCAGTAGATGCCAAGTGGGTGTGGCAAGGCAACACTACCTTTTGCCTTGCCACACCCACTTGGCATCTGCTGTGGTAGAGATAAAGTATGATTTTAGACCCCTATGTTATTTCTTATTGGATTTTGTACTAGAAATCTCCTAGCTTATCTAGTAATATATGTATATTTATATCATTAAGTTTATGACAGAATAGCTGTGCATTTTAAAAATATTTTGGATTGTACAGTATGTGTAAACGTAACTAAACAGTTATTTTGTTGTTTTAAGGGGGTCGGTGGTCATTGTTATTAACTATGAAAAACTGTATTCTTTATGTTCCTCTTTTTTTTTGGAAACCACTCGATCAAATCGATTCAAATTTTCCGTACTTGTTATTTGATATCTAAAGGTAATTTATAATTAAGGATTTAGAAAAAATCTCTTGAAAAGGAGAAATTACAAAACTTCACAAATAGATGTTTTCTTTTTAAATTCAATTTTTTTTCTGGTCCTGCCGAATAAAACTTTGAAAAGTTGTCAGTCTTAATTAAGCTGATGCGCTTATGTACATATTAAAAAAAAAAATGACAATACCTTAATTAACAGCTGAGAAAAAGGAACATAAAGAATACAGTGTTTCCTTTTAAATAACAATAAGCACTGATCCCCTTAAATAGGACTTGTTATATATATTTTTATTTAATTTTTTTTCCTTATAGTAAAAGGCTTATATCTATTAATTGCTTTAAAAATCCTTAGATTTATACTGCATATGTCTATATAACGACTATTTCAACACACAATGGAAATGCTTTGAGTATTACCTGAGTAATATCGGAGGATGGATTCTCAACCAAGCTTTGATACGCCAGCTGTGCCTCTTGAGTGACCTTGGACTGTAAAAAACATTCGTGGATGGGATAGGATAAAAAAAACAAAAAATAATAACAAAAAGGACAAACCAATATAGTTTATAGAAAATAAACATATAAAAAGAATCGTGGGGACAAATAAATAAATAAAAACCAAATTATCAAACCAAATCATACGTCATATGATTCCTTTCATTCATCGTTTTTATTCGAATTTTCACTGAATACGTATTTGACGATACAAATTTTATATTAATATACAAATGTTATCCTAATACAGTTCGATAGATACGAAATATATTATAAATAATGTAATTATAGTAGTTTCAAGTTATAAAATATCACATAGTCGTCAATTAATATTATTTATCACGATCTGCTTGATAATGACGCTGACAGATTGCTTTATACGGCCTGAATAGGATAGCATGATTGCACGTGTTAACCGCTGCCGCCATCTTTTTGGAAAAAATGCTTACTTCTCGGTTGGCAAGATCATGACAGCTAAATGTTAATTTAAATTTGATTAAACATCATATTGACATGCACTCTGAAGTTAATATTTCCTAAAGTTATTGTAGTTTAATTTGTTTTGTTACAAATCTAACTATTAGGTTTTTTCAAAATTGTATTTTATCTCTTATTGAGTATTTAACTTACATAGTTCTGTACTAGTTAGTATTAATATGAACCAGGCCATCAACAGCAGCCAGTGTCCGCTATTACTATTATTATAATGTCTTTTCTTGAATATTTATGTAATTATTTTAATGCGTCAAGAAAGTAGTTCTCATCATGTTCTCAAATATCATAAAGATGTCGTTGCTTACTGGAATCTGATGTCACATTCAATTCAAAGTTTCGGCAGGCCGTATGGAGCAAAATCAAAGTCATCAAGCAGGTCCTGATATTTGTGTTCCTACTATTTAGTGTCTTTTTATTTGTAATTAGTGTAATGTAATTTTAATTGTGTCTGTTACACTTCAATAACTAGTATAATAAATTTGTGTCATTCTCGCCATTTCGTATGTAAAAAATGGGCGGAAATATATGATTGAGAAGTACCAACCATGTGATGGAATTCTGTTATCTGCTAGAAAACATATTATTAACTTAACAGTTATTCTCTAAAATGAAAATTTATCAACAAATCTCTAGTAGGGGCCCCCACATTAGGTGGTAGTTATTTTTAAGGTTAATTACATCCCCGCGTGGGGGCGCTATCTTACTTAATTGTTTTAAATAAAATCTCCTATATGAAAAAATATTTTTTTCACAATTTGTACGTACAGTAAAAGAAAAAGTAATGATGTTTTACTCGCTTTATCTATTGCTAAATTATTAATAAATGTAATATGGAAAGATTAAATAAATAATACGTTAAATAAAATTTGTAGGGGAAAAAATTGAAAATGCAATAAATTATGCCGAAACGTAAAGTTAATGTAAAAGTATCGTTATTTCCCAAATAACTAAAATAGAGAATACTAAGACTAAAACGGTAAATAATGTATTAAATGTATTTCGTTCGGAGCACGTTGGGTAAGGTGAGGGCTTTTTTCTTGTCCCCTCCACTTTGCATTTGTGGGTCTGCCGAAAAGCATATGCTGATAAAATCAATCTCAACTTTTGTGTATATGGAAAAAAATGTGATGTAAGCTCAAGGTAAAATGGGTTTAAACCATAGACAAGAAGAATACTATTAGAAAGAGTTTAGACCTTTGCACATTCGCAAACTTTCTGGTTGTCTAAGCATCGCCATTTTGATGTATGCCGTGTCAACAGTGTTGTAATTTGGGAATATTTTTTTGTAACACAGCCAACATTAAAAATGTAACAAAACTCAATATATTGGTAACAAAATTAAAATTTGAAGTGTACGGGGTTATTAGTACTGCATCAACAATTAAAACTTTTACAATAAAATTTATTATTTCAAAAATGTAACATAAAAATCTCTAACGAAATATTGCTTTGATATTAGCATCACTAACACAATGCAATAAGCACAAGAATTGTAACACTGATAAAAACATCAAACAAAAAAAAAATCCGAACATATATATATATGAATCCATAATAATTTTAAAATAAGTAGTTTAAAAACTTAAATCTGTGTTACTGTTGTTTGGTAGTAAACTTCATGTGGGTTTAAAATTGTTTAAACTATTTATCTTTCCCATCATTATACTGCAATTATCAGCTGCTAAACTCAAAAGGTTTTTTATGTTTACATTATTTTCTGTTAGAAGTCATAGTACTAGTAAATATACTTTCTGCTGTAGAGTCTTTTACATGAATTAAACCTAAAAACCTTTTTAATAATTTTGTTATGACTAAAGTATTTTACAACAATTACAAAAGACACTTAGCAACACTTAGATCATTCGTTTCATCTATAATAATTGAGAAAAAACTATTATATAAATAATTCCTAATCTGAAATAGACTTTCTTTTGGCAATATTTCTTTGCAAATATGAGTCCTCTTGAACCGTATTGTATTGGCTACTTCCGAGTCTGGACAAGCATAAAATGAAAAATTCCCTAAATGATCCAGTAATAAAAAAAGGTAAGTTGTGTTCTGCAATAAAGAGTACCATAAATGTTTCTGTTGTTTTCACTTGCTTGTTAAATAATTGTTTTTTTGGATTATTAACTATCTGATCAAGCTTCAATATACTGTGGCTTTAACGTTGTTTCAGAGGTTTTCAACTTATTCCGATGTTTTAATGTTTTGCTGTGACGTTCAATGTGTGTTATTCCACCAGATATAAATAGTTGTTAAATTAATATAGAAACCACAAAATAATACCTGTCCATGACTTCCTTTAATCCTCAATCATTTCAACCCAGTGAATCATGTAATGGGAAACGTTGTATTTGTTAACGATTAAATGTTAAACACTAGTTTAAACCTAGTGGAAATAACAAATAACCAAACAGTAAAAATATACTATTTAATGAGATTGTTAGAGGGCGCCATGTCCGACAATATGAACACGTACTCTTCACCATCACTCTTTTTTAGTATAAGGCAAAAAGTAACAAAAATTATACCTATTGTAACAAATTAATTGATAAAGTGGGAAAGTAACAATTTTGTTACAAAAGCAACAACTTTCACAACACTGCGTGTCAAATAGATCAGCTGTTGTTGCAGTATTTTGTTTTGAGATGCTTATAATAAATCGTGCTGTTTTTAAGGTTATTCTTGCGTTTTTGTGACATTTTATATTTACGGTGTTATTTAGACTAGTTTTTTTTAGTAAGTGATACTTTATTAATATGAAGCTACCTGAATTATTGAATAATAAATTGTTTTTAAAAAAATATTTCATTGGACTGCTTTTTAATGTCTGTTAAGAGAGCTCAACTGTGAAGAAAACATTTAGTGAGGTTTGCGATGTTATTATTTTGAATCTATAGTCCACAGATATGAAGTAGCGTTTATGTTGTAGAATGTCTTGTTTTGTGTACCTTGGAGTAAAAGCATTCCTAAATTATTACCCCTGGTAGTGACATCAGGTTCCATCAGTAAGAGCCAACTATAATCTACCTGTTACAGATATGTGGTATAACCTTATCGCATTCTCCTTTATGAAGTGTGCTTATTGCAGTTAACGTCTGCTGCAAAGAATCTGAGAGAAAATAAATATACACAGTGTCGCAACGAAAGAATAAAGGTATTTCTGCACTGTTGACACAAAGTGTAGATATGACATGTATTCTATTTCAGATGGATTAATAGTCAGCTGATCCGAGAGATTAAGAATATGTATTAGTAATTTCAGCATATCGCAGACAGTTCCTTGAAGAACATCCGATCTTATTAATAAAAGTGATCATCGAGTGTTATTGTAAAATACGGCTTCATAATTTGGTAAAGTTAACGCAAGAGCTGCAAGTTGAATGAATAAGAAAAAATGAAACGAACTTATATTGTTTAGCCACCAATAAAGAAATGTTATATGACATAATGTGTTTACTACACCTTAAAAGTATTAAATAACCTAAAAACTCCAAATTTCAAGTATAACTGTGTTAGCCTTTTCATTTAAATTAAATATCGATGTAAGGCCTTTCCAGCTGTTATACATCAAAATGGCGGCCCTCATGTGATCCGAATGCTGCGCATCCCTAAACTCTATCTATATATTTATCCTTGTCTATGGCACAGTATAGAAAGATAACAGTAGAGACAGATTGGCTTCCCGCTCTCGTCCGTTTTTCGAATCGTAGTAAAATGAGCGTGGCCGGTCATAAATAAATCGTATTGCGCAGCACGTGAATCGTGCACGATCGTGCATTTCATTCAAGAAAATTTTGGCGGGGTGCTAGTGTTATAGCAGCACGTATGTATGTGTATGTATCAATCACGATAAATTAATACCACGTTTAAGGCACTTATGTTATGTCGCTATGATGTTCACCCCCATTTTATTTTTAAATTTCGTTTGTTCTCTTGATCTCTTATTTGTGATTCTTGGTTTACGTGTACGGTGTATTAGCCACACATTTTATAATTATTTTTTTCATAGGCAGTTTTACATACGTTTTTTGTGTTCAGTTTTAAGTGATCATTCATAAGTATATTAATATAATCAATTGTACACTTAAATGGCAAAAATACTTACAACTATGGGACTAATAACAACACATACTATGAAAAGGTGTTTTAAAGTATGAAGTGCACTTCAATGTTTACAGTAAAAAGTACCCGAGAGATCAACATTTAATTTTTTGTTTTTATTAAAGGTTGTAATGTAAGCAATACATCATAGCAATCATCGGTGATGCTTAATGATGGAACCAGAGGAATTTGGATCAACTACCTGCATTGGTTACAATTGTTGGCATACTCCCAACTGCAAGAATAGTGCGAGAAATAATTACAATTTAAATTTTTTTCGCAAAATTCGTTGCGATACATTTGTGGATATTTGATATGGAAATGTTTAAATGTTTACAATTGTGATGTTTGTGAAGGGCTTTCCCAGCAACACGATCAGTTAGACGATTCAACGTTATTTTGCCATTTAAAGGCATGTGAACATGCGAATAAGCAGAAATTTGGAAAATTAAAAACACCTTTCTTTTATGTTATAATATTAGAGAAAATATTTTTTAATACTTTTGAATTAGTGTCACCACAACTGAAGTGTTTGGAAAAATTCATAGCACAGTTCAGTTCTATTAATTTTGAACATCCATGTCAAGAATGCGATTATTTTACACATTGAAGTTTCTGATTTCAAAGATGTTGGGTTTCAGGGCACACATTAAATAGAAGCACGTGTGAAATCGGCAGAAAAAGCTTGACAAAATGGAGTGACAAAGCCATATAACTTCATAAAGTTGTCAATTATATCAATATGTAAATAACTTTCGACTTGCTACCTTTCGTTGCTAGAATAAATTGTTGACCAGTACATTTGTATGTAATCTCTAATGAAAACTTTCTGTTTCTAATATTTTTCATTGTCTATATTGTAGGCATAGCAAATATAACTATTCACTACTTATGTCTTTCAATATTAACCTGTTTACTCTTACCTGGAAATTAACTGGCAAAAGCCCAATCAAAAATGTCCAGTATATCGTGTAAGCATTGCTGTTATCATGAAAGCTTTCTAATCCAGACAATGCATATTTTTTCTGAGAAGCCAGACTTAATAAAATTCACATTATTTGTAAAAATATTGGAGAACGACGTTTCCATATGATAGGTAATTTCTTTTAGTTAATTATATAATTAAATTACAGCAATAGAAAATTTAACAGATCGGTATTTTTCAATAGATTAAGTGCTATCAACTAGATATATCACTAAATTTCAAATCAAAAATGCCACTATAAATAAGTGGCTTATTTTATGCAATTTTATAATTTTGCATATATAGGAAATTTTGCGATCAGGTAAATAAATTCACTTCTACACTTTTATAATGTTTACTTACAGTTGCGTTATTATTATAGGTTATAGTATCAATAATAACGAAATGCCAATTTATTAAAACATTTCTAAAAAAAAATTGGTTATATGCACATTGCATGTTATAATTCACAGCTAATATTCTTACAGCGACTCTTCTCTTGCATCTACTAAATTTCGACCAATTTAATAATAAATATATGATATAACTTTGACATAACCTCCGCTATAAAGCATAGAGATCAAATTTTTAAATGTTCCTACATTTTTCCGGTAGACGCATAGGATGCGCGTGGCCGTGCACTCCGTAGCATCAATGTGATCAAGGTCATTAAAATAGGACGAAGAATTTCATCCATAAAAAGGGGTTCTGTCATTACTGATATATTTCTATACTGTGTCTATGGTTTAAACACCGCACCAACGTCAAAATAACATAACCTCACCTGTCAACTGTCAAATGCTTCTAGGCTATAAAAGATTTCCATCGGTTGGTATTTAGCATATATTGTATATATTATATGCGACTTAACTAACAATAGCCTGGACAAACATAGCTTCCCATTACACATTAAATTTAGCGAAAAAAAGAAATTTTTGTTTCTCATAAACTCATACTTAAACCCTATTTTGGTGTTGTTTCCCTCATTGGACGTATAGGGAGGGGATACAGTAACAAAATTAGTTTCATATACTATCACCCTGTATAATATATTTTTTTTTTCGTTTTCAAAAGCTATGTTTATGCTGACAATCACCAAGGGTCAACTCTTCGAGTTCATAATATGATAGTTTGTTTACATCTAATGTTGGAGTTTTTATATGATTTTCATTTAACGCTGAATTTGTTGCAAAATAGGGGATTATTACGATATCTGCTATTATAATCTCTTCTGGTAAGATCTTGCATACACCTAATATATGTTAAGCTACGTATATTGTTCTAAGATTTAAAGGAAGAAGTACACAATTATGTACGTATATTATACTACTATAATTGAATTACACATTCAAGTAATTGATATTAATTTCTACACGATTGACTTTCGATATTGCTTATCGATATAAATGATTAAATACTGTTGCGTACTATTAATTGCAAATCGTTAAAAAAAAACCAATATCATAGATTAAGATTTTAAAAATCATTGTTTTAGTATAGACACGAATCATGTACCATATCTTATTTTTCTTGTCACAGTAAGATATATCAAAGAGTGAATTAGTATAGATCTAAAAATTGCAAATAGTAGAAGAGGAAACAGACATGAAATACTAAGTTAAATAATGCAAATTGTTATGTTTCTTTTTGATCAGCCTGTTTATGATCAGAGGTGTTTTTATCGCATTGAAAACAATGCTTATATTAAAATTAACTTGAACATACTGATAATCGAAAGATCTTATCGTTACGTAACGAAAATAAAATTATGTAGCAATTTTGAGGGTATGTTTCACTCCGTAAATTATCAACAAATAAAAATATTTCGAGCATAAGCTTAATAAAGTGTTTTAGATTGTAGCATGTGTTATTTTACAGGGTATTTTTGACAAAACACAATATTTTTTTTCATATACCGTACGTCTGTGGAACAACTTTACTTTTACTATTATCTTTACCTTAAATTTTAAATCAACACATGCACGTATTTTGTTGAAATAGCACCAAAATTCATTGGAATACAGAATTCATTTTGTAATGTCGACAGATTTTGCATGAAATAGTTTGACGTTTATAATGTCGGTTGCGTTGAAATGTGCACTTGTTAATAATTAACTGCGGATGGAGAGGGCGTTTTAGTAACTTTTGCTTGCACCGCTCACAACTATATGACTTTGCTAGACTGGTTCTCTACCTAAAACGCCCCCTCCATTCGCATTTAATTATTAACATACTGTACACTCATTTTGTATTACTTGAAAGCCGGCAAAAATGTCACTAAAAGTTGACACACTACCAAGGAACATGTAACTAAGAATGGACGCTTAGGAAATTTTGTTAGCGCAGAACCGTCATCTTTTTTTGAGTACTTCCTTAGCCAATAGGAAGTCGAGCTTCTCTTGTTCTGGACAGAACAGTGATTTGACGGTTTTGCTAGAGGTTATCAACGCACATACAAACGAATTAATAGCTGATGAGGAACATGTCAACCTGACAGTAGCAAATTTTAGTTGTGCGCGCGGAATCGCCATCTTTTTTGAGCACTTTTTAGCTAATAGAAGTAAATTTGCGGACTGGAGGTCACTAAAAAACAGTTGATTATGACATTATTAATATATGACACAAACAGTGTCATTTCTCCAATATTTTGTAAATCCTATTATAAAGTTGTTGGCGTTGGATTGCGATCGTTTCATTTATGGATTTTATCTAACGATTATTGTTTCATTAAATTAAGAATTAGACCCTGTAACGCCATCTAGCAGCTAAGGTTCGTACTATTCGTTCGTAACTCAAAATAGCTTTTCATTGTTCAATTATTAGTTCAAGTTTCATTCATTAAAACCTTTTGTTTTTGCGTGAATTGCTCCGCATTGTTTGTTTGTCAGTGACTGATTTTGTTTCACGTTGCGCATTTCCTGTTTCCGCTCTCTCGCTAAGCAAGGGAGACGCACAGAGAGGCTTTGAACATCGCACGCGCGCTGTTTAAGTTGCTCCGTGAAAATTCTATTAGTTACCACGTTTGTTGTGGGATATTGTCACGTGAGGAACCTCCAATACCGAGGGCATTTTCTGTTTTACCTGGGGCCGTCAGGAGAAGTGTTCGTTGCATCGATATTTTCCTGAAAAGGGTTTTACAAACAGTAGCGTTAAGTCGGCATTCATTTAGTCTAATGGCGTCATCTTTAGGACACTGGTAAGCTGACTTTTCTTTCGATTGTTAACTTTATTAGTTTTGGTAATCCGGTCCTGTCTTCAGGACCTATTTCGTTTTGGCTTGAACCTAGGGTGAAAGAAGTACCTAATTTGGGAGACCAAATCCTGATCGCTGAATTAACCTGCACCGCGTACAGGGGAGCAAATTGGACCATGACTACGACACCAGCGTTACGCGCTAAACACCCTCCCGGACGTATACACCGACACCCGTCAAAGTTATCAGCTAAGTTTTATATATATTTTAGTTTTCTTTCTTTTCTTGTACCGAATTAAAATTTGAATTTATCTCTAAAATGCTATCACGTCATAGAGACCTTCAAGCCGAAATTACTAACCTATATAGTATTAAATTTGAATTTATATTTCTTAAATATCGTCATAATTATTTTTAAATTTATTTATTGCGCGATCATTATATATAATTTAGATTACTAGTTAAGCGTAGAGGTTAAGAGCGAACACCAATTGTCATCGTAATAGCTGTCAGCCCATATCCTAAGATTTGTATTTCATTGTATTTTATTATTTTGCTTTTTTTTGTACCAAATATACAGTGTCACCCAAAAATTTGAGTTTTGAATAAATTATTTCGATCCGATGAGACCTTCGAGTTTGAGAGCAAACGAACCCCGTAACAAAGTTATAGTTGCCTAAGAAAGTATAGCAAGTTTCTAATACATTGTTTGTTGTCATCATATCAATGTTGTAGAAGATCAACACACGGCAGTTTAATGACAGTTTATTACACATCTCTCATGTCGAATGTAGTATGCCCACTTTTAGTGACATTTTTGCCTGCCTAGGCATGAAAATTGCGTTTTCTTTTTTCGGACATGTTGAAGTGGGATGCAATATACGCCTTTCGATTTTAACAGACTACAAAAATGACATAATGTTATAATTTGCTATATTTCATGCATAATATGTGCGTGTTTGATTTGAAGGGCGAGTTTTAATCCGTCGAGAGTTGTTTATCCATTAACAATAAGGTGATATACACACACTTGTATATAAAAACGTAGTGGTTAGACAACCCATGTTACCGCTGAGTGTATTTTAAGTTGCATAGTTTTGTTGTTATGATTATTTCGTTCGTTTGATTTCAATGTTCCGAGAATTTTCACAATAATTTTGTTTGTATAAATTTAAGTTAAGAGTTTGTATCGATTTTAATTAATTTAGTGTTAAGTTTTTTAAATTAATCCAATCATTTCAATATGTCTATTCGTTTGCTTATGTAGATTTAATGCGGATTCTATTCAATATTGGCGTATTGTTATATGACTGCGTTGTACGAGGGCTTTTTGTAAGAAAAACGATTGTAGAATTTTGTTAAGGAGTTCCTTGTTCGACTATTGACGTGAGTAGACATATTTTTGTTTATTATTGTTGCCATTTTGTAATTCATTTGATATTGAAATTTATTTCTGTAAAAATATAGCCAATCAAGGAATTCTTTTTGTGATAATTGTTAATATATTGAAGTGTGCACATTATAGATATAAGATCAATTATTATTTTTGTTTAGGAAGATACATTTTAGTTTATTTTTTCTCATTATTGTTTTAAAGAGTTAATTTTTCCGTTTTTCTATTTTGCTGACTCATTTTTAATTATCAAGGTGAGTAGAAGCATTGTTCTTGCAATTAGTTTTTTTCTTTTTATAAATTTCTGGTAGTTGTCCACGTTTAGCTTATTTTAATTTGAAACCACGTGGATTGAAATTGAAATATTTAGGATTATCTTCCTGAACAAACAAAACCTTTGCTTTGCATAGGAAATAACATTGTCCTGTTTTAATTTAGAGTCAAGTGCAGTTTTTATTTTAGGCCAGAACCTTCAGCTCACGGTTTTTTCTGCACTATCTGTAATTTAACTCTTTTTGAAAAGTAAAATTGTTTGTTAATTAGCATCTTTAAGTTGAAAATTCTGTTCTTTTATTTTTAATTAAACCTTTTCTTTTTTTTCGGGTAATTAAGAAAGTCAGATTTAGCAGTAGTTGTGTCCTAATGTGATAGAGTAAACAGAAAGTTGTCCCACAGAGAAACTGTATAAGGTAGGATGAGCCACCATGAGACATATAGATATTTCATGAATTATATAAATGTCTTATCGTAGACCATGTTTCATGGTGCCCCACCCGACCTTATAATTAAAAATCACGTATTCTTAAATCTGAAACTCACAAAGGCTTTCAGCGTACCAAACACGATTTAAATAAATCTCTTCAATAAAATCCTTCAATTGTGTATATATTTTAAAGACTAGATTCACTAGACGAACTAGCGGCGTCTTTACGCTGCACTCTCGCTACTGAAGTGGGAGATAACCCGCTCAAGATACTGCTACTGGGAGGCGGGGATTTACCCAAAATCTTATGACTACAATCTGGCTTCAAGAAACGCGTCCCAGCCACCCACGTCCTAGGAGTCATCTCCGACCTTATACTACTATTAGACGTCGACAAACGATTCAGTCTCTTACGCCTGCGCCAATCTAGATCGACAGATCCGACGCTGGTACAGTCGGAATCGCTGGAACTCGATTCTAAGTACGCGCGCGGATTGTAGGATTGTCTGCGGCGATTCCTATCGCGTATACTTTTCCCGTGACTCTTTTTCGGAACCGCTTCCTGAGAATCCGAAAAACTGAGCGCTCGCGGTCTCACAACTTCCCCGAAAGATGGCGCTTCGCGATTCTCATTCACGTAAGTATGATTGTCGTACACGAAGATGTTATCGTACGCCTCTACCGGCGTATACGACTTCTCGAAGTCGTCGAACGAGCTCTTGTGCTCCTCCGTCGTCGGATGTTCGCTGCGCACGTTGAAAGGGGAGGGAGGGGGCGGTCGGATATCGTTCAGGAAACTGTTATCGAAACGGTGGGGGAATTTCTCGCCCGTGTTGTAGGTCTTCCGCGTCATGTTCTCCGATTTGGTGAGGGTACGATCGCGGTATTGATGCGTGTAGTAGTTGGGAGTGATGGATATTTCGTGGAATCGTTTCTCGAGGCTCTTCTGACGGCCGTTCAGTTCGCGACAGGAATTGTGAGGCGGGGGCGTGGGGAATGGCTTGGAGAGGAGTTCGCGCGATTTAGCGAAGCAGAATTCCGCCGAGGCTTTGTCCCAAAGCGGCAGACGTATACTGCCGGTCGAGTAATCGTCCAGGGACGTTAGGGAGCATCTTAAGCGTTGCTGTGTGGTGCGCGGAATGAAATAATCAAAAGTCGAAAATTAAGTAATATAAAAGTAATAAATATAAAAATAAGTGTGAATGAAAGGGGGGGTGGATTTGAAGATTATATATTATTACGATGTTATCCTTTTATAAAATAGAATAAATAATCGAATTAGCCTTAATTTAACAGTAATAATATAATGCCCTGCGACCGTTGATCCGGCAAATATAGACAAGATAAGAAGTGAAACTCAATGTATGTAGCGAGGAAATACCAGGTGTTCCAGCCCATAGATCCCTCTCCATAACTTTTTTATTTGCAAATATTTTTTGATGTAATTCGAAATGTATTATTTACATCAATTTTTCAATTATTTAATTTTATTAAATTTATTTTATATCTTATTAACTATTATCACTTCCGGTTTTAGCGGAAATATGATCAAATTTAAAATTTTAAATTAAATACCTTGCGTATATTGGTATATTCAGATTGTAAGTCATTTTCTGAGTACGAAAACATATGATTTTGCGCTTCCTTGGTTAGCAGAAATTTCAATTTTTATTTGTCTATCTAGAGTGCTGCAAATAAGCTAAAAATATTACTAAACATTAATAATAATAATAATTATTATTATTTATTGTCCAACGGCAAAACCTTTTACAGGACAAACTAAAGTACATACATACATAAAAGTATAAAATAAAAAATAATACACAAAAGATAAGAAAAAAGAGAACTACAAAAACATTAACATGTTTTGTGTTTGATTAATCTTTTGCGCGATTGCTTATAGATAACTTCTCGAGATCACACGTCCGCGGGGCGACAACTGTCGGCAATCGGACGAGGGGCGGAAAGTAAGGTCGTGCCACGCCCGAGCGACGACTACAAGCGAACACTAGACGGGAGATCACGCCATGTCACGCCCGTGGAGCGACTATAGTCTACAATGGAACATGGGGAACTCGACACCTGGAGGGTTGCGTCGTGCCACACCCGAGAGGCGACTACAAACTACAACCGACACAGTAAATCCATTCTTTTATTTTTTTGTATGAGTTTTTACAAACTGCTTTACCCCGCGATTTTCATTTAACACCGTGGATTCCTGGTTATCTTGGGGGCATGACAGGGTAAGTAATCCTAAGCAGGTCGCCCGAGAGGCGACTACAAACTACAACCGACACCAGACGGAAGACTACGCCGTACCACGCCTACGGAGCAACAACGGTTTACGATCAGACAGGGGCGAAAAAACTAACTAATCGTGCTCCACTCGAAGGAGTACTACGAACTATAGTTCTTCAGGAACGGAGAAAACTATCGTGTCACACCTAAAGGACGACTATGAACTGCAGTCCTACAGGAATGGAGAAAACTGTAGTCGTGTCACACTCGGAAGACTACTAAGAACTATAGTCCTTCAGGAACGGAGAAAACTATCGTCGTGTCACATCCCAAGAACAACTACGAATCGTAATCCTGCAGAACCGAAGAAACTGTCGTCGGGTGACATCCGAAGGACGGCTATGAACTGTATCCTACAGGAACGAAGAAAACTATCGTCATGGCACACTCGGAAGACGACTACGAACTATAGTCCTACAGGAACGGAGAAAACTATCGCCGTGTCATATCCGAAAGACAATTACGAACTAGAGTCCTACAGACCCGGAGAAAACTATCGTCATGTCACATCCGAAGGACGGCTAGAACATGACCTAAAGAACGAAGGAAACTATCGTCATGTCATACCCGAAGGACGACTACGAACTACAGTCCTACAGGAACGACGAAAACTATCGTCGTGTCACACCCGGAGGACGACTAAGAACTATAGTCCTACAGGAACGGAGAAAACTATCGCCGTCTCATGCCCGAAAGACGACTACAAACTATAGTATAAGCAGGAAAAACTATCGTCGTGTCACATCCGAAGGACGACTAAGTATTATAGTCAAGCCCGGAATATCATTGAAGCCTGCGAAGCCCGGGCTTCAGGCGCCACATTTTTGGGGGCGCCAAAATTTAAGACAACAAACGTAAACAAAATCAATATAATTTTAAAATATTAGCATAAATAATGAACAGTTATACCTCTAAATTTTATGTTACAAGTGACAAGTTCAAAAAATGTTTGTTAATTTATTGTCAATTTTATAAGTATTTAATAAATCTGAAAATAAAAATTATAATAGAGGTTATTTTGACATGACATTGGCTTATGGTTATTCCTCTAATGAAAATCAAGCGCCAATTGTGATGGGCCAAGGGCCCAGGAGGTAATCGGCCATGACTATAGCCCTACAGCCACGGTGTCATACCTGATGACGACTACAAAGTATAGTCCTGCAGGAACGAAGAAAGCTGTCGTCGTGTCATACCCGAAGGACGATTACGAGTTGTCAGTCCTGGACAGGGAGGAGGATCGGGTATCGGCGGAGTTTGCCACGATCGCGGTAAATGCACGGCTTACATATACATATGGGGATTGAAGCGTGCGTAGAATGAATATGCAGCCCGTCGGGACGCGATACACTAACTGAAATCGCAAATGTTCTGATCTCTTGTTTTATTAAAGTGCACTTTAATAGTTTTTACATAAAACTTTTTTTTTTAAATGGAGGTTTCACTGACACCAAGTACTTGGTATTCGAATTAAAAGTTATTTCTCTGTGGATTGAAAATGTTGATCATGTTAGAAATTTTTTTTTTTTGGCTATAACATCATGGTACCCATACCAAATGTCATTGCTTATCTTGTCTATACGCTGATCGATTCACAATGTGATCACAGTGGATCAAGTGTTTAAGATAGTAACAGACTAATTCAATTACTGCACTATAACTATATATATTATATATATTTTTTAGTTTTAAAGCGCTCACCTGCAAATTCGGCGTCGACTGCGCTTCCTCCGAAAAGTTCCTCCTCTCCGCCGGCTTCTCGTGATCGGTCACCGACGGGAACCGGAAACTGAACTTCCGCTTATTCGGAGATATCGGCGTGGTTGGCACCGGCGCGCTCATCGACCTGGCGCTATACTCCTTCGCCAACGCTATCGCCGTCTCCAACGTCTTCTGATCGTGCGAGCTGATCGGCTGACGGTGGCCTGGTTCCTAGGCTTCGACGACAGTCTCTCCCTCAACTCGTTCGTCTTATTCGAGCCCTCGTGATCGGCGGGCGAGGAGGGCACTTGATGGGACAGGGAACTAAACATGATCTCCATCTCGTCCATCAGCGAGGGCCCCAGATCGATGTGCGGGCTGTTGGTCGTCTCGTCGTCGCTGATCTCGTGGTATTCGTGATCCGTGGTGGAGGAGGGCGCCGGTGGTAGGGGTATGTGATCGCCCTTTAGCAGAGGGGCGACTTCGAGGTCCTCGTGCGGTCTGTACGGCGCTACGACTTGCGTGGGGATGCCTCCGTACTGGGGAAAAAAATGAGTGAACTTCAGAAAAGTTGTTTAAATTCCCTCTCCTTCAATGCTTTAATTGTTATACTGCGGAAATTGTTTTAGAGTTGGATTCTGCGTAAACGAAATATAACTTTAATGATTTCCGTAATCAAATATGGTTATGAAACCGGTCAAATACAAGAGAGTGAGAAAAATAAAATAAACTAATAAAACCAAATTAACAAAATATACCATCCCATAATAATCCTACAAGAACGGAGAGAACTATCGTCGTGTCACACCAAAAGAACGACTACAAACTATAGTCTTACAGGAATGGAGAAAGCTATCGTCATGCCACACCCGGAGGACGATTAGGAACTATGGTCCTACAGGAATTGAGGACACTATAGTCGTGCCACACCCGAAAGGACGATTAGGAACTATGGTCCTACAGGAATGGAGGAAACGATAGTCGTGTACATCGA